>JACEIK010001421.1:75646-89769 GCA_018107945.1 Datura stramonium
GCTTGTACTGTGCTCGACATCTTCTAAACTTCTCAGGTACAACTGTCCAGTACAACTCGTGATATGTCACTATGAATCATGGTTAGCAATTGTGGCATAGACTTCTAAAATGTAGCACCTTTGATTATCATTCTACGGATACTCGCCACGATTTGTAGCATGTTGATATGATCTGTTCAATCAACTCGTGCCCTAAGGATGTCAAGTGGTTGGTTCTCTGCTTCTCACCATGAGCCTATATTTTAAGTCATACCATATTTCCATGACTCGTGGTATCAAGTCATACTCTGAGTCCTACAATTGTGCTTTCTCTGCTTCTTTGTCACGTGCACTAGCTACGACTCGTATCCAAATGGTACAGTTCGTGCTGTGACCTGTAAGACACGACTTTCTACTTCTTTTTCACTTCTTTTCCAGAATGCAACTCCAAGACTTGATTTCCCTATGAAGACATTAAATGAACCTCATATCTGTTTAAACACACCTAAGTCCTAGCATCTTGTCTATGTTTTAAGCATTGAAAGTGCTGTAAAACCACAAAACATTAGTAATTGCTTCAATCACCGATCCAAGTCTTACTCCATGATTTCATAAATCTAAGATTCAAGTTATGAAACAAGTTAGATATGTAAACTCATGCCGCCCAATATGCTCAACTCTATGAACTCAACCCTCAGAATTTGCTTTAATGGCTCATAAGATTCTGCTACTTTATGCATGTGCTTCGTTTAGATTCCTTGGATGATTAATGCATATGATTTCCTTTCTCTCAGACCATGTATGTTCACCCCTAAGAAAAATGATTTGTTGCGATGGATATGTCCAAAACTAACTCCCTGTTCATGCCTTATATGTTCGGTAGGAAGAAGTTCATAAAGTACAACTGTCAGTCATATCAGGGAGTCTAAGGAGTTAATGGGATAGTATAAGCTATGATGGAGACATAAGATGAGTATAGTGATAGGCTTGAATTGTGTGTTGGTGTGTATAACAATCTCTAATAGAAGGAGGTTCCAACTGAAACCTTGGTATGTCAGGTTCGTAAGTTAGGAGAAACAAGGAAGTTGGCATCAGTAAAGGCGTTACGAAGAATTAACCAATAGAGGGAGCTACTCGGAGAAATGGGTTCAGTTAATTCATCCTCGCAGACATACCAGGTAAGATGATAGCTGATGTGTTGTGATTTTACAGCATAATTGATGCTCAAAACTAAGAAAATAGCATGGACTTAGGTGTATTTATGTGGATATTAGACACTTTTCCTTTGGTTTCAGGATAAATGGGTGTTGGAACAATAAATTGCAAAAGGAAGATAAAAGTGTGCAAAAAGGTGCAAAAAGTGCAGACCACAGTACGATCTATAGGATGGACCTACGAGTCATACTAAGGGCTTTAATGAGAAGCTGAAAGATAACCTGGAAGACTGAATTTATGAGACTTGTCACGGATCATACCATGGTGGTACAAGTCGTGGTAAGCCAGTCGTGGCGAAATCCATAAGAATTGCACTGAAGGATGATTCTTAGTATGAGGGCACCTACGACCCGTGAGATGAAGGTACGATTCGTACCATACCAGTCGTAGTAAAGTTCATAAAAAGGTTCAAAAGTTCAAGATCAATCCACCGGTGTTAATGTACGAGTCATAGCAAGTTGGTATGAATCGTACCTTGGCCCAACACTTAGCTAAAATTCAGCCAACATTACAAGCCACTAGTTTATGTCACCATCCGTGAGAAGCCCCTATGAGTCGTAGGTGGACCCGTGATGTGGTCGGCACCAGATCTGAAAAGAAGTCTTCTTAGTTTAAGAAAAGGATTCTTGTGTCTCTATAAATACTTTTTATATTTATTTTTCATAGAGAAGAGGACGAATATACTTAATTCTAGGAGGAAAACATTGTAGTAAGCGATTTTGATATCATTGATAGATAGAATTTAGTTGGTTCATTCTTGTAATCAACCTTTTCTTGAATTCATCTTGCTATTGCTACTCGTTATTCAAGATTTCTTGGTTTAATTGAAGGAATTGTTTTTCTCAATTATCTTTGTAAGTATTGTTATATGTTCTCAACAATGAACAAAAATCACAACCTTGCAACTATGAGAGGCTAAAACCTCCATAACTAGGATTGTGAGAACCATGGTGGATTAACTAGCTAGGGTTGCACAATGTGATTCTAAAAACAATACCAATTACTTATATTGTAGTCTCTTCATCTTTAATGATTCTTAGCGGTGTACAACGTTAGGAAGTGCCTGAATTCTTTACTTGCTTTTGTTGAATAGGTAGAGATTAGGAAAAGAGAATTACAACGGAACCTTGATCTTGATGATAATTGTATTAACTTGAGTTGTGGTCGCAGGACAGTTATATTTGGAACTTAGTGATAACAGTTAGTTTGCAAAACTCATGAGACTTGGTTGAGTAATTGAGGATAGTCATTCAATAGGGATTGTTCGATTAATGAACCTAAGTTATCAGTTATGTAAGTGAGTATTGGTAAAGATCGCAAGTGTATACCCAAAGATTTTATGAACCCATGGGGAACATAAACCCTAGTTATCCTTTAATTATCGATTCACAACTATAATCTTGACTGCTGCTTATTTTTATTATTTCTTTTTATTAGAATTCCCCCTTTGTGAAGCAATTACACTACAAGTTCATCTACTAGTTGTAATCTAGATCTTCCATATTTCCTGTGGGTTCAACCCCAACATATAAGTTTGGGTTCTTTATTGACAACGTTTGCTTCATACTTCAGTTGGAAGTGTGGTTTGGGTGTTATCAAAAAGTGGCGTCGTTGCCAAGGAATACGGTTAAGACTAGGTTATTTTCTTGTATTTGACTTTTTGGTAATTATTTCTTTAATTACGTTTATTGCTCTTGCCTTTTTCTTTGTTACCCACAAGTTGTTATCCAGTGGATACCAAGCACTCGAAATAGAAGAGACCCCCTCGATCCACTCAATCCAGAAATTGAACGAACCCTGCATAGAATGGAAAACCGTGAGCAGAGAGAAGCCCACTTAGCTGAAGAAGCTAGGCAAGCCGAGCTAGCTCGGTTAGCTGCACTTCAGCAAGCTGGTGATGATAGAGATGAAGTGGTGAATGCTAGTCGACATGGGAGGGGCAATTGAGCTCAGATATTTGCCCCTCAGTTCTTCGATGATGATGACCTAGATATTTATGAGGTTGGATCAAGTGCTGCAATTGTTCCACCACCACTGCCCGTTGGGGCCAAATTCGACATTACGAGCACTATGATTCAATTGCTAAACATGAAAGGGGTGTTCAGCGGCCATGCAACGGATGATGCCAACCTACATTTGATGAATTTTGTAGGAGTATGCAAAGCATACAGGTTGCCCGGAGTAAGCCAAGATGCAATAAAATTACGACTCTTTCGTTTCTCTCTATTAGGGGAAGCTACTTTGTGGTTAACGGAGTTGCCCAACGACTCCATAACCAACTGGAGGGAGCTGAAACAAGCCTTCTTGGAAAGATTTTTCCCCCCATCAAGGATGTTAAGGTTAAAAGATGAGATCTATAATTTTCGACAGATTAAGACGGAGGCACTTCACGAGACTTGGTTGAGGTTCAAGAAGAAGTTGTCTAAGTGCCCGAACCATAAAATCCCAGATGACAGTTTGTTGGAAATTTTTTTCCAAGTCTCTTAATAATTGCACAAAGGATGTAGCAAACACGGTGGCGAGTTGAGCATTGATGAGTCACACCTGAGAGGAAGCAGCAACTATCCTTGACAGGGTGACAAAGACTAACAGGGCCTGGCATACGAGGGAGGCTGATGCAGTGGAAGGTACATATGTTGTTGGTTTGATTGCAGACCAACAAAGGAAGGAGGAAGAACGCGATCAGGAGTTGGATCACATGCGCACATCATTGGATTTGCTAACAAAGCATATCATGGGAGAAGGAGCCAAAAAGGTAAATGCAGTGGAAACACAAGGAAGGGAGCAGGGAGCAGAACACTCTGATTCTAAGGAAGAGGCAAACTTCCTAGATAACCAAGTGGCGGGTTTCTGAGCCAATGCCCAAGCATTTGGACAAGACAATTGGTGCCAAGGTTATAGAAATCAAGGTCCAAACCAATACTGGGACAAATACAACAAGAATGAGTTCAGAGATAGGATCCGTGGTCGTGAGCGAGAGGGAGAATGGAGAAGGAATGACAGATACCGCAACAACTGGGCTGGGGTCTATGTGCCTCCTAACGCGCGAGAAGGGGACACCGGATAATCAAAATTGGAGATTATGATGGCTGAAATGCTGAAAAAGGTGAGGTCCACAGATGATAAGTTAAAAGAAATTCGAAGTGAATTATCTAGCATGGGTCAGAAAGTGGAATCTCATGCCACCGCCATCAAGCAGATAGAGCACCAACTTGGGAAACTGTCGGGATCAATGAACCCTAGGCAAAAGGGTACACTTCCTAGCAACACTGTCAAGAATCCAAAAAATAATGCTCATTTCATGGAAGTGATTACTAGGAGTGGTAAAACCACAGTTGATCCCCCGTTTCCTATTAAAGTTGAAAGGAGGAAAGAGAGTGTGATTGAGGAAGAAGAGATCAGTGATGAGACACAATAAGATGAGTTGCAAGAGGCCCCTAAGGAATGCGACATTGATCAGGGGGAAACTCTAGGGCAAAAAGATATCCCAAGACCAATGCCACCATTCCCACAAAGAATGAAGAAAAAGGCGGACAACAATAAGCTCAAAAAATTTCTTTCAATGCTTAAACAACTTTCTGTGAATATACCGTTGGTCGAAGCACTAGAGAAGATGCCGGGTTATGAAAAATTCATGAAGGACCTGGTGACAAAGAAAAGATCTGTATGTTTTGAGCTGGTTGACAATGTCCATCATTGTAGTGCCATAGAAACAAGGGTCTTAGCTCATAAAAAGGAAGACCCAGGTGCTTTCACGATCCCTTGCACCATTTGTATTGTCGAGTTCGCAAGGGAACTCTGTGATCTGGGAGCTAGCGTTAATCTAATGCCCATGGCGGTCTTCAAGAAGCTAGGGTTGGGATCCCCCACACCAACTAACACGCGGCTACTGATGTCATACATAACAGTAAAGAAACCAGTGGGCATCCTAGTTGATGTGCTCTTCAAGGTTGATAAGTTTATATTCCCAGCATACTTCGTGATCTTGGATTGCGAGGCCGATTATGAGGTCCCCATCATTCTGGGGCAACCATTCCTCGTGATTGGGAGAGATCTAGTGGATATGGAAGCTGGCCTATTAAAATTCAGGCTAAACAAAGAAGAGGTCACATTAAACATCTATCGAACTATGAAGCAACCAAAGGAATTTAGTGTGATCTCAGCACTTGAAGATGATCATGAGTCACTTGATGAATTCTGTGTAGTCAAGAGACTTGCATCGTGCCGCGACGTTAAATCAAGTGCTTGGGAGGCAACCCATGGAAGGCGAAGTCTGAGTAGCCACAGGTATGTCCGTTTTCCTTTCAAGCTTATATTTTGTTCTTCGGGGAAGAAATTCATTCTTTAAAAAGGGGGGGGGGTACTTGTATTTTTGGTTCGCCTGAGGGTTTTTCTTCCCGTGTTTCTTTTCCCTTAGACATGCGATCTAATAGAACCGACATGTGTTAGGATTTTTTGTTAGTTGTGATTTTTGTTTGATTAGAAAGTATCTTAGCAATACTCATCCATTGAATATCCACTACTTTTGTTGTTTTTGAAAAATTAACCCTGTTTAAAAATTTTTGCTATGTATTTGTTACAACAATGCATGATTTCTGTGGATCGTTTTATGTTATTTAGTTATTGATAGTGCTAGTCTTGCTAAGACATGTATGAACCAGACAGGTAAAGTGAAAATAGTTCATGTACCATGTTTGAGTGAGGTCTTAGTATTTGTTGCGGTATGTTGTTGAAGATCTAGAACTTGCCTGATTGGTCTCTGCATAGGTTGAGGATGGTTGGTTAGGATATGATCATAGGCCATTGTTGTGTTAGACAACCTTTTGCCTATATTTCCCTACCAAAGTTTCATGAATCCCTTGATCCCAAGTTTGAGCCTTAATTGACCATATTTCTTTGATTTGCCTGCCAACCGTACTCATTTGTTTATAGTGAACCTGTTTGGCCCTAGTCCTTCCTTGGATAATGTGAACCTCAAAATAAGCAAAATTCTTAAGTTGAGGGTGGCTAAAATAGGGGTTCATAAAGTGGGAGCGGGAGAAAAGAAAAGTAAAAGAAAAAGAAGAAAAATGGTGAAAAAATAAGGTGTGGTGAGGTGAAAAAGTAAAAGCTGAAAATTTGAGAATATTGAAAAAAGAAGAGAAATTCAAAATAGCTTGTAAGTGTTGAAAAATGTGAAGAAAAAATCACCTCACCCATGCAAATGTTCATAAAATTGGAAAAAGGGAAGAAAAGGATACAAAAAGAATGAAGGGTGAAATAGGAGAACGGTGACGAATGTAGTGCCAAGGAAGGGATAGAAGCTAATAAAATATGTCATTTTTATCATGTCCAGCCCTAAGCCTACATTAAAAGACATATAAAGTCCTATAGTGATCTTAATTTAACCATCTAACAAACCGAAGCAGAGAAAATAAGGGCAAGCTTATGGTATCTAATGCATAATACATGCAATTCTTTGAAAGAGTGAGTGCTTCATTTTCCTAGTCTCATGTTTCAGTTGATACTTCATACTAGAGAGGGGACTTCATTATTTGTGAGGGTACATGGATTATGTTTGCTTTTACCATTGATCTGTGTGAAACACATAGGTAATGACTTGATTCCTTGTTGATAGCTAGATGACATGTCTTGATCCTTGAATATGATGTTTTGAGGTTGCTTGAAATGCATTAGCTGATGATGTTTCAAGAGGAAGGGTCAATAGAGTTTGTATATAGAGTGCACAAATTTGTCTGAGTTTTGGCTGTAGTATCTTCAGTTTATTTTCTAGTTGAGCGTTGTGTTTAGTTTTTCTTTTTCTTTTCCTGAGGACATGCAAAAGCCTTAAGTTGAGGGTGTTGATGTGCTATGAATTTACAGAACTATTGATGCTCAAATCTAAGAAAATAGCATGGACTTTGGTGTATTTATGTGGATATGAGGAACTTTTCCTTTGATTTTAGGATAAATGGGTGTTGGAATAATAAATTGCATAAGGAAGCTAAAGTGTGCAAAATGGTTCAAAAAGTGCAGACCACAGTACGATCCGCAGGATGGACCTACCGGTCGTACAGAGGGCTTTGATGAGAAGCTGAAAGATAACCAGGAAGACTTAATTTATGAGACTTGTCACAGATCATATCATGGTGGTTTGAGTCGTGGTAAGCCAGTCGTGGAGATATCTAGAAGAATTGCACTGAAGGCTGATTATCAGTACGAGAGCACCTACGACCCGTGAGATAAAGGTACGAGTCGTACCATACTGGTCATAGTGAAGTTCAGAAAAAGGTTCAAAAGTTCAGGATCAAGCCACGGGTGTCAATGTACGAGTCGTAGCAAGTTGGTACGAATCGTACCTTGGCCCAACACTCTTAGCCAAAATTCAGCCAACATTCCAAGCCATGAGTTGATGTCACGATCTGTGAGAAGCCCCTACAAGTCGTAGATGGACCCGTGACGAGGTCGGCACCACATATGGAAAACAGTCTTGTTAATTAAGGAAAAGGATTCTTGTGTCTCTATAAATACTTTTTATGTTTATTTTTCATATAGAAGAGGACGAATAGACATAATTCTAGGAGGGAAACATTGTAGTAAGCAATTTTGAATCATTGAGAGATAGAATTTAGTTGGTTCAACCTTGTAATCAACCTTTTCTTGAATTCATCTTGCTCTTTCTACTCGTTATTCAAGAATTCGTGGTTTAATTGAAGGAATTGTTTTTCTCAATCATCTTTGTAAGTATTTTTATATGTTCTCAACAATGAACACAAATCACAACCTTGCAACTATGAGAGGCTAAAACCTCCATAAATAAGGTTATGGGAACCATGGTGTATTAACTAGCTAGGGTTGCACAAAATGATTCTAAAACTAATACCAATTACTTATATTGTAGTCTCTTCATCGTTAATGATTCTTAGCGGTGTACAACATTAGGAAGTGCCTGAATTCTTTACTTGCTTTGGTCGAATAGGTAGAGATTAGGAAAAGAGAATTACAACGGAGCCTTGATCTTGATGATCATTGCATTAAGTTGAGTTGTGCTCGCAGGATAGTTATATCTGGAACATAGTGATAACTGTTAGTTTGTAAAACTCATGAGACTTGGTCGAGTAATTGAGGATAGTCATTTAATAGGGATTGGTTGATCGTTTGAATGAACCTATGTTATTAGTAATGTAAGTAAGTATTGGTAAAGATCACAAGTGTATACCCAAAGCTGTTATGAACCCATGGGAAACATAAACCCTAGTTATCCTTTAATTATTGATTCACAACTATAATCTTGACTACTACTTATTTTTATTACTTCTTTTTATTAAAATTCCCCCTTTATGAAGTAATTACCATACAAGTTCATCTACTAGCTGTAATCTAGATCTTCCATATTCCCTGTGGGTTCGACCCCAACCTATAAGTTTCGGTTCTTTATTGACAACGCCCGCTTCATACTTCAGTTGGAAGTGTTGTTAGAGTGTTATCAATAGCTAGTCCAATATCAGAAAGAATTTTGGGATTGATAACTCTATTCTTACCAGCTAAGTTCCACTTTGAGGAAATAGTTCCTCCTTAGTATTCTACTTAGTTCCGTGTCAGTCTCATTTCTTTCTATCCTTATCATGTCTTAGCATGCATGCATTAATCATGATTTTAGTTCAGCTATGTAATTCCGTCCAAAGTTAAATACTCCATTAGCATTCAGCCTTTAGTATTCAGTTCTTGGGATTGCAATTCTTTCCCTATCTTTTCATCTTAGATAGCTTTCATAGGAGGACGAATGTTCCTATTGGGGAGATAATGTAACACCCCAAAAATGTCTAAAATCATATCCAAGACTATCGATAGAATGTAGCAGGAAAATTTCACCAGGTCATTGAACGACCGGTAGGATGACTCGTTCTATGGACCAATGAGTCATTGGTTGTCCATAGTATTGAACTTTTGAAAAATGTCAAAAATAGCCTAGAACCGATGAGTAGATTGTATGACTCGTTGTTTTATTATACCAGTCATTATTTCTAGTCGTTGAAGCAGGTTAAGAGAGTGGTTCAGAGAAGGATCAGAAAACAATGAAGGAAATAATGGTCCATTGTGTGATACCATGACTCATTGTCTGGGTTATTGGTTCTGCCAGTTCAAAATTCAGTTCGACAGTTCAGGGGTATTTTAGTAAAACCCTATGCTTTTAACTCCTTATTGACATCATTTTAGGACTCGTGTCGAATGAAATAAAGGGGTTTTTCTTACCCTAATCCCTCATTCCATACAAATCATCCATAAGACCTCTCCTTTCTTCTTCTTTCATGGATCAAGAACTAGGGTTTCTCTCAAAGGCGGTGCAAGCTTCAAGTTCTTCAAGGAGGATTCCTCCACCAGGTATGTGGGACTTCAACAAGGGTTCTTTTCACCCTTGTGTCACAACTAAATTGTTTTTTCCATAAAACATAGAATCCTCAAATTCTAGAAAAACATGTCTTAGGTGTTACACCCCGTAAGTTCCTGACTTTTAGTTGGCTTATTCATATGTTAGTCAAGAGTTTTAGAGTAAGAGGCGTACGAGTAAGGGCCCGGGGAAAGGTCAAACGAGAGTGGAATCGGGACCATGTGNAGTAAGGGCCCGGGGAAAGGTCAAACGAGAGTGGAATCGGGACCATGTGGGAGAAGGCCGAAGAAGGTCGCGACAGAGGAGGCATGTCACGGACCCCCTCCCTGCGCGTTGCGCGCTGTGGCACGCTCGTAAATCAGCGCAATTGGGTTCGTGCCACGGACACCGTGTCCACCGCCCAAGTTTTATATAACTTTAATATTATCATTTGGTTTCATTTCAATTTAACAGATTCGCGGCCAAAGAAGAGGAATATGCAATTTTCAGGTATTTCTCGTCTGTTTATGCTACCAAACACTGCCAAAACTCAAATTATCTTAGGGTATCTAAGTTTAAGCCTGCGGGGAACATTACTATGGAGTTATTTTCGTAAAATTCGCCCAGAAAATCGTAACCTCTCTGAGTAGAAGTTCTTGGAATTGCTTCAAACTAGTTTCTATATGATCACAGGCTTCAAGTAAGTATTTCTCCCTTTTCTACTGTTGGGAAATAATACGTTTTCGGCCATGTTTCGCTAAGTTGAAGTATAGTCAATATGACTATCAAAATTGATCAATTTACGCCGAATTTGATATTTAAATTCCTCTCTTTCTCGCAGTATAACGATTACAGTTGAAGAGAGCTGGTGAATACAAAAGGAAACTCAACGATTATTCAGGAAATGACAATCGAGGTATGTAAGGCTTAACCCTCGGCAAGTATTCTTGTCGTACAACATTACGACTTATGCTTTTTAATAGAAGTAATGATTCCATATGCTGTTGATAGTTGCTACCATTAGATTGTGATTGGGCATGTTGTAATTAACTGTTTCGGGTACATAAAGAGTAGATATGTTGTGATTAGCTGCTATCAAGTAGATGACGTTTATATAAGCTCTAGTTAGCTGCAAGAAAATGTATATAGATTATACCGTAGTATTCCTCGTCCAGAAAGACAGGATAAGTATGATACGCGCTAGAAGCGTCATAGAAACTCTTCTATTCTCTAGTTCATCATGTTATAAGAATTGTATGTTTATTTTCAGGCCTAAACCTTAGGAGCTCGTGAGACTTATCGAGCCAGAATTAGTAAGTTGACCAGTATAGGCCCAATTAGGCGATATAACTACTAGTTTAGCACCTGTGGGGCCATAAAGCATGCCAGAGGCTATTGAAATACCTTTATGCCCCTGGGCTAGAAATCCAGATAGGAAGGCCATACCGGAGAATCAGCAGTCGAAGGTTATCTAGTGAGCTGAGTGACAGCCTGTCATGTAGCTATCTACTAGCAGTAATTTTCAGTTCCAATTGACTTAGCATTCATCCGAAGGATCACCCAGGGAGCAGTCGAATCGTTCAGGTTAAATAGACTTGTGGCTACCCTATGGAAGGGAACCTTATTTGCAGACAATGGCAGATCCATCTACCCAACCTGTTCTTAGAAACTACTCAGGTACAGATTTCCGTAAACGGCTAAGTCTAGGTAGACTTGTCCTCAAAGCTAGGAATCGCCTAGAAATGTCATATAACATTGGACCAGACAAGGATAGGGTCTAAAGTACCAGCCTGTGTAGTACAACACTACCCTCAGGCTAACAATGTCAGTAAGCTTCCTGTGGAGGGTAATGGGTCGATCGCTCAGGAGCATGTTCGGCCAGTACAAGCCCTACAGTTTTCCTAAACAAAGGAACTGAGCGGTCAGTCATTTGCGACCCCACGGTTATTATGAGTTATAGATGTCCGGGCAGGACATATAGAGAGCTGTGTTGAACCACTCAAAATCTCGCCCTATTCAGTCCAGGCTATTAGAGATCATGATCACTATCAAGAACCTCTGATCAGAGACAGTCGCACGACATGCCTACTAGCAGCCTTATTTACTACCTAGGGGCGAGCAACGGTGGCGTTAAGCCCAGAAGGCCAATTACGCCTTTTGATTTGCTAGATTGAGATGTTGGCATAGCACCTTGGTTTGGGTTGCCCAAACTTTGGAGCCATCCATGACCACCCTAGGGTTATTAGTTGTGTCGACGCCTGCCAAAGGTGAGATGGCGCCGCTCCAGAAGAGTAGCATGCCATCTGCGAGGGATGAAGATGGGGTCCCAGGTCCTCATAAAGTCGATTCCATGGCTGGACTATTATATTACGTATCGGCACCACACCCTCGTCGAGCCTGGTGCCCGTTGTGCAGATATCAGGAGTCCACCAGACTCAGACACAACTACAAATCAAGGGCCCATTGGGCTCAGTTGCATACCCAGGGGACTGATAGGTTGGTTATAGAACCAGTAGAGTTATAGAAACCTGGTTAGGGGTATATTGATTGAAGTGCACCTACCAGGGCTTATGGGGGCCTCGAGTGGGTTATTCCGTGCTGGTTGTACCTTCCAGGCTTATGGGGACGAGGTTATGTTCTTGTTTGCATTCTTCTCTGCTAGCTATATCTTATAAATATATGATTATGTGGTCATCGCTTAAGTATGTTTAGTTTTTACTAGACGTTGGTTATGAATAAGCTAGCTTACAGGTTAGTCATTCCGCCTCTCCTTTCTACTTACCTTCCGTATTTGACCGCTTTTATTCAACTCATTTACTGCCTTACATATTCAGTACATATTATACTGACACGAAGATATGGGCACTGTATTACTTGCCTGCAGGTTTAGACAGGCAGGGTTCAGGATCTTTAGTGGCAGCTGTTCAGAGTCTGTAGTTGGGTCAGCTCTTTTCATTCGGAGTTGCCAGGTTGTAGAGATTTCTGTATTTCAGTTATATAGCATTTTGGGTAGGACGGGGCCCTATCTCGACAACTATTTGTACTCTTAGAGGCTTGCAGACTACATTTATCAGTTAATTAGTTGTATGTTAGTCGTGTGGGGCCTTAATCAATTATGCTTCGTGTGTTGGCTGTGTGAGGCCTAGTATAGTAGCTCATTTCATTTCTTTTATAACTAGACAACATGGTGGCCTTGTTGGCCCGCATAGGATTCCTTCTATTGCTTGTTGTTAGTTAGATGTTTTTGTTTACAGGTGGCTATACGGCCTTGTCGACCGAAGGCTGCATTTATAGTCGACTATAGCCTGTTGTTTTCTTTAATTGAGTCGCAGGCTAGCACTAGACGTGCATAACCCTAGCTAGGTCAGTTAGTTGCTAGTGTGGCACCAGGTTCCAGTTATGCTTCTAGAGGTGGGGCATGACAAACTTGGTATCAAATTAGTTCATATCCTAGGGAGTCTGCAAGCCTTGTCTAGTAGAGTCCTGCTTATAAATGTGTTGTGCACCACATTTTATAAAAGGGAGACTACGGGGCATGATAGTATGGTTACCCCTCCTTCTTCTCAGATCATGCTATAGAGCATAATTGTATAGGGTTGAGTCCCTATGCTTTCCTTGTTATGTCTGTCTAGGACAATGTTTGATATAAGACAGGCACCATCCAGTTTCAAGATAACGACAACAACAGGAGGAGGTACCAATGAGGTGCCACAGTTGGGAGACAATCAACCTAAGGACTGGAGCAGACGCCTTTGATCTCTCTAGTATCCTCCCGATGTACTAGGAACCTTGTTCGGTGCTGTGGTAACTACACACAAGTACACGTGGTCGAACATGTAGTAAAGTGGCTTAATTAAAGCCAAGTATCGATCCCACAGGGACTGAGCTACGGTACTAATTAACTTAAGTGTAAGTGAACTATATCTTTAAGAATGCAAACAACCAAATAAATAATATTTTGAGAGTTTAAGTTTACTAATTCATAAGAATCTAAGTAAGATTAAAATTTGAGTCTGAACAATAGTAATGAGAAAGCTGAGGTTAAACAAACATGCAGGGAATTAATTTATCAATACAATTTCGTTAATCTTTCCTTCGGTTGCTAGTCAAGAATTATTGCCTATGGATTGGAACTTTCGATTCCTATCCAATTTAAGAATCATGAACCTTAATCTACATTTTTGTGATAAAAGAATTTCATGTTCTAGCCATACATAACCTATTCCTTAATTGACTAATAAGACTTTCAGATATATTTCTATTCTGAATGTAAATCGATTCTCAATTTTCTAAACTAAGAAGAGATCATATCCTACCAATTCACATCTTTCCAATTTATTTCCTTTTCAAAATAAAAATCAGATTTTTAGATATACATTAACATTGAGCAAACATTAATGTAGTAAAAACAAGAATTGATAGAACAACCATTTAAGAAAAGATGAAAACTGAAATGATCAACAATTACATTCCACTACAATAGTTCTTAACCTCAGCAAGAAGTGAATTTATCCACTCATTTGTGGATTAAACATCATCAAATAAGTAGAATTCATACAAACAATTGAGATAAAAGAGAAAG
>JACEIK010001421.1:89948-117975 GCA_018107945.1 Datura stramonium
CTACAATTTGCATAAGAATGTACAAACATTGTTGGATAAACAAGGCAAAAATGATGCATTTGAGTATCACTTGGGCATATAAATATGCCCCAGATCACCTGCAAGTCGTATTGAGAAATGTTGCAACTCGGGACTTCTCACAAGTCGTACATTCGTGATACGACCCGTAGTGAGGACCTATGATGAAATTCAGAATATCTCCTTTCTAATTCTTTTTTAAAAATGGAATGCTAACTTCTTTCTCTACAGGTACAATGATATACAAACGCAGGGAAGAAAAAACAAATGCGCAAAGGAGACTGATTAATGAACCAACTGACTCGGAGTCTGACAAGGCAGGAGACTCACCTAGTGGTTCAATTGAGGAGTATCAAGTAGATACCTCAGACACCGATAGAACCAGAAAAACTAGGGCAAACGCAAAGGCCCAAGCTTCAACCACTGCCACATCTGCTCAAGCTTCCTAGTTTGAAGAGGGAGCTAGAGAGGAACAACAAAAGCTAGGGAGCGACTCCAATGCTGAAGAAGGGTCAGAGGAGACCCAGAGTGAAGGAAAGCGATGGTGATGAGTTAGAGGAAGAGGCTCCTGTTGTTGCACAAGAGCAGACCCCACCCAGAGCAAACCGTACAATCCATTGGAGAGTGCCGAGAGCCAAAAGAATCTATGAACAAGGCATCTCTCTCACCGCCAAAAATAAGCCACGAAGGAGAATTCAAAAAGAATTTCGGATCCTCACAAACACATTGAAAGAAGTTGAGAGATGAAGTGGATTTTTAGCTTCTATGGTCTTGAGTGGATGGCCAAGACTCCAATACAGCACACATAAGAGATAGTTCGGGATTTTTATGCCAACTACTTAGCGACCATGCTGGTGAAGGAAAAAGAGGGACAAAAGATAAAAGACCAGCCTCTTTTGGAGAGTGTTATGGTCCGAAGTCGAGAAGTTGATATATCCAAGTGGACCATTGCTTGATTGTTGTACGGTCCACAGTTCGTGCCTACCAGGATGATGCCAGAATATGATTACAGGGTGGAGGCAATGAAGCAGATTAGATCCCTGGGTATGTTGGAGCGACGGAGGCAGCTGCAATGGCTAGCTAGGGTGATTGCTGAGAACAAAGATGAAGCTGAATGGGTTACAAGTGGAAAGTAGTTGACAAAGAATTCACTGAAATTCGTTGCAAAAGCTTGCTGGACACTAGTGCACCATCGGTTAGCACCTATGGTCAACGACAACACATAGAGAGCTGACAGAGAAACTTTGGTTGCATTCCTCATGTATCGTTACCTCATCAATATTCCGAGGATCATAGAGGATGAGAAATGAGACAGGGCGGTGGGAGTAAGTACCACTATCCCATTCCCCAGTCTAGTTTTCAAATTACGTATGGAGGCAGAAGTTCCACAGGGTGACGAACGGTTGATTGGAGGCCAAAGAATTGCAGATATAGGCCTTATCCGGGATGAGATGAACCCAGTAAGCAGATCCAGAATTCCCACAACTATCCCGGCAACCCAGCCAGTAGGGGACGCACAGGTGAATGTACCCACTACATAGGAGCAAAGCGAGACACCGACTACAGACGATGGTCATTCAGAGTCAGCTCCCAGCACCTTAGCTACACCACTGCCCAGCATGCTGGACCAGACACTAACAGGATATATGTTGGTACTATAGGACTTCCTCCAAAAGCTAGTTAAATGATTAACCAATGCATAGCGTAAGATTCAAGCCATGATGGATAATGTAAAACCATTTGTCAAGTAAGAGATAGAGGCAATAGCTCAGGATCTACATGCTCTCCTAGATAGTTTTGAGAGCACATTCAATGAGAGAATGGCGAAGCAAACCGATACCAACAGTCTCCGTACGGAGTTGTGGGCCCTTCGGAGCCAAGTAGTTGACTTGTCATCACGACAACCAACTGTTTTTGCAGCCCCCACTCTTCTGGACCTAGATGCCATGCTTGATAAGGATATTGATTTGCCAGCATATTGGGAGCTAACCACAGCTAGTGATAAAGGCAAGAAAAGAGCTGTTGACGATGCTAGTAGGGAGAGTTTGAGAAAAAGAAGAAAGAAGGAGAGAAAAGACACAAGAGGGCTAGAGCAGAGAGAATGCGGACTCATGACACACATATGATTGAGCTGCATGAGAGAGCTAGCATAGCAGGCTGCTCCACCGTACCTCAACCTGAGCTTGCCCGTGTCCATAACCCTTCAGGAGAGCCACATTCACCCCGAAAATTTAAGAGGCCATCCATGCGGCCACGACTTTTGAGGGGGGAACCACTCCCCTTATTGACACATAATTCAATGCGCCTACCACCGCTAGTGCCACTACTACAGTGGAGGTACCACCTCCGCAAGATGACAGGAGCGCCTACTGCGCCACAAGTATGTTCTCTTCCACATGTTCTTCTAGATGATGCTTTGGGGATGAAGCTAAATTTTCAAAAAGGGGAGGGAGTGTACTTGTGATTTTTAAGATTTTTGGTTCGTTCGAGGGTTTTTCTTCCCGTGTTTCTTTTCCCTTAGCCATGCTATCTAGTAGAACTGACATTTGTAGGATTTTTTTTAGTTTGTGATTTTTGGTCAATTATAAAGTAACTTAGGAGTACTCAGCCAATAAGGATGCACTGGTTTTGGTTTGTGGAAAAAAAGTGACCCTGTTTAAAAAAATATTTTTGCTGCATTAGCTATGTATTTGTGACAAAATGCATAATTTTTATGAATCTTTTGATGTCATTTAGTTTATCAACATGAGTAGTTTTATTAATCCATGTATAAACAAGACAGGTGAGGTGATAATAGTTCGTATACCATGTGTGAGTGAGGTATAGTAGTCAGTTCGGTATTGTGTTGAAGATCTAAAACTTGTCTGGTTGGTCTTTGCATAGGCTACGGATTGCTGATTAGGATATGATCATAGGGCATTTTTTGTTTAGCTCACTTTTAGCCTATATTACCCTACTAAATGTTGCATGAATCCCTTGATCCAAAGTTTGAGCCTTAATAGAACTTGATTTCTTTGATTTACGATTAACCGTACCCATTTTTTGTAATGAACCTATTTTGGCCCTGGTCTTTCCTTGGATATTGTGAACCTCAACATAAGCAAAATGCCTAAGTTGAGTGT
This sequence comes from Datura stramonium, assembly GCA_018107945.1. Lineage (NCBI taxonomy): Eukaryota > Viridiplantae > Streptophyta > Magnoliopsida > Solanales > Solanaceae > Datura > Datura stramonium. The sequence goes on from JACEIK010001421.1 coordinate 93,089, forward strand.
GGATAAAGTAGGGTCGCATAAAAAGGTGGGAACAGAAGAAAGGAAAAGAAAAAGAAAAGAAGAAAATATTAATGATGAAGAATGAAGTGTGGTGAGATGATGAAAAGAAGAGATGAAAAATGCTGAAAATTTTGAAAAACAAAGCCAAAGGAAATTTGAAAATGCTGAAAAAAGTTGAAAACTCACCACACCCATGCAAATGTGTATAAAAAGGAGAAAAAGGGAAGAAAAGAGAATGAAAGAATAAAAGGGTGAAATAGGTGAATGGTGCAGCTAATGTATGTAGTGCCAAGGAAGGAATAGTCACTTATAAAATCTTTCATCTTTACCATGTACAGTCGTAAGCCTACATTACAAGCCATATCAAGTTCTATAGTGATCCTAACTTGACCACCTGATAAACCCAAGCAGAGAAAATAAGGGCAAGCCTATGGTATCTGACACATAATACTTGTAACTTCTTTGTGAGAGTGAGTGCCTTACTTGTTTAGTCCCATATTATATTTGACATCTCATATCTGAGTGGGGACTTCATTTGTATGAGGGAACATGGGCTTATGTTTACTTTTACCATTGGTCTGTGTAGAAAACATTGGTGATGACTTGATTGCCTCTTGATAGATGAATGACATGTTTTGATCCCTGGTTATGATGTTTTGAGATTGCTTGTAATACATTAGCTGATGTTGTTCCATGAGAAAGGGTCAATAGAGTTTATATAGAAAGTGCAAGTTTGTTTGATTATTGGCTGTAGTATCTTAAGTTTATTTTCTAGTTGAGTAGTGTGTTTTAGTTTTTCTTTTGTTTGCCTGAGGACATGCAAAAGTATGAAGTTGAAGGTGTTGATGTGTTGTGTATTTACAACACTATCGACGCTCAAAACTAAGAAAATAACATGGACTTAGGTGTGTTTATGTGAATATAAGGCACTTTTCCTTTGGTTGCAGGATGAATTAGTGTTGAATTTGAAAATTGCAAAAGAAAGCCTAAAAGATGCAAAATATGCTTAGATTGCAGACCACAGTACGAGCTGTAGGAAGGACCTACAAGTCATACTAATGGTCGTTAAAAGCTACAGAAGGCTAAGTTGAAAAGATGCAATGTACGAGTCTTAGTACGGGTCGTACCAAGCTGGTACGAGTCGTGGTGATGAAATCGTGACAAGATCCAGAAAATTTACCTAAGGTGCTGACTCCTGTTACAGAAAGATAGTACGACCCATGGGAAGAAGGTACGAGTAGTACCATGACGATCATGATAAATTTAAGAAGAATTACAAAGTTTCAAAGTCAAACCACGGGAGATTAGTACGGGTCGTATGATGGAGGTACAAATTGTAGCAGGATCCAACACTTAGCAAAATTCATCCAACAATGCAAAATACGACAGGAAGCTACGGGTCGCAAGAAGTAGCTACGGATCGTAACATGGCTCGTAACGACAGCGACACCAGATATCGAAATTCATCCAGTTAGCCTAGGAAAATGATTCTTGTGTCTGTATAAATATGTTTTAGGTTTTATTTTTCTGTAGACAGATGTAGAAAAGTAAGTAAGACACGAAAAGACAAGGAGAAAAGAGATTTATAGGGGAATTGAGTTGATTCAACTTGTGATGAACCTTTTCTTGAATTTATCTTGTTCTTACTACTTGTTCTTCAAGATTTTGCTGAGTAATTAAAGTAGGAAAAACCTCAAACACAACAATGGGAAATCTACATCTCCGCCCATAGAGAGCCTCGAATGGTGCCATCCAAATACTGGAATGATAGATGTTATTGTATGCAAACTCGATAAGAGGAAAATTCTCATCCTAGTTACCTTTGAAGTCTATCATGCATTCTCTTAACATGTCCTCGAGAGTTTGGATTTTCTTCTCCTCTTGACCATCTATTTGTGGGTGAAACGCTGTGCTGAGTGTAACTAAGTACCAAGTCTTTTTTTGAAAAGACATCCAAAACTGAGAGGTAAATTGGGTACATCTGTCTGAAATGATGGATAAGGGAAATCTATGCAATCAAACTAGCTCCTTGATATATAGTTTGGCATAATCCTCTTCCGAATCCGTGGTCTTGACTGGTACAAAATGAGAAGCCTTGATCAACCTGTCTACCACAATCCAAATGGAGTCATATTGCCGGCGAGTGCGAGGAAAACCTGTGACGAAGTCCATATTGATTTATTCTCACTTCCAATTAGGAATACTTATATACTGAAGCACGCCTCCTGGTCTCTGATGCTCAACCTTCACTTGCTGACAATTTGGACACTTAGCTATAAACTCTGCGATGTCCTTCTTCATTCCATTCCACTAATAAACTTCCCATAAGTCGCGGTACATCATGGTGGCACCTGGATGGATTGAATAACTGCATCCATGAGCCTCGTGCAACATCCGACTCCTTAAATAATCCACATTCGGAACACAAAAGCGACCCTGGTATCGAAACCCACCATCTCCCCCTTTGGAGAAGACCTCTACCTTCTGATTTTGAACCGCTTCCTTTTACTTTACAAAAATAGGATCATCATCTTTTCTAGATTTTACATCAGTCACCAATGATGATTCTGATCCGTTCTGAACAATAAAACTACCATTGGTTGAGGTTACCAACCTAACTCCCAACCTTGCGAGTCGATGCACATCCACCAGCTCCTTCTTTCCCTCATCCACATGGGACACAGTCTCCATAGAGAGTCTACTAAGTTCTTCTGCCACTATATTGGGCTTACCCGAATGGTAAAGTACACTCATATCGTAGTCCTTGAGTAGCTCCAACCACCTCATTTGCCGAAGATTCAAATCCTTTTGGGTAAACACATATTCTAAACTCTTATGGTCCGTAAACACATCCACATTGACCCTGTACAAGTAATGTCGCCATATCTTCAAGGCGAATACCATTGCGGCCAATTCAAGATCATGGGTCGGGTATTTCTTCTCATGAACCTTTAGCTGTTTAAAAGCATATACTATAACTTTTCCACGACTTATCTAATGACTTGTGGGGCCTTACCATTACTCGTGGTCATGTCTGTGAGGATCCCACTTCCAAACTTCAAACTCAACACCTGGGCCTCACCACGAGTCACATCATGACTTGTGGGATGCTCTCACGGGTCACCTCATGACCCGTTCTGATACCTAATGCTAAATTTTAATTTTTCTACGTTTCTTCTCCCGCGTCTAATATATAGGCTTCCGAGGTATAACATAGAGTATCATTTATCATTCGAGAAAAGCTAATGTGGTGGAATATGCTATTAGAAGGATTTCTATGGAGAGTGTATCCCATGTATATAAGGAGAGGAAAGAGCTGGTGAAAGATGTGCATCGGCTTGCACGGTTGGGAGTTTGCCTTATTAACTCGACAAATGGTGGTGTCATTATTCAGAATGGGTCAGAATAATCCTTAGTGACAAAAGTTAGAGCTAGGCAAGACGAGGATCCTATTTTGCTAAAGTGGAAAGAAGTCGTTCAAAATCAGAAGGTAGAAGTCTTCTCCATAGGGGGAGATGGTGTGCTTCGATATCAGGGTCGCCTGTGTATTTCGGGTGTTGATGATTTGAGAGATTGGATGTTGAACAAGGATTATGGTTCCAGATACTCTATACATTCAAATGCTACAAAGATGCATCGTGACCTACGGGAAGTCTATTGGTGAGAGGCATAAAGAAGGACATAGAAGAATATGTGGATGTAGCCAAGTGTCTGAATTGTCAACAGGTGAAAGTGCAACATCAAAGACCTGGATGTGTACTTCAAGAAATTATTATTCCTACATGGAAGGAGGAGATCAATATGGACTTCATTACAGGGTTTCCTCTCACTCATCGATCGTATGACTCTATTTGTGTGGTTGTAGATATGTTGACTAAGGCAGTTCATTTTCTACCAGTCAAAACTACCAATTCAGCGGAGGATTATGCTAAGTTGTACATTCAGGAGTTAGTTCGATTTCATGGAGTTCCCTTGTCCATTATATCAGATAGAGATATTTAGTTTACCTCCTAGTTTTGGAGGTTGTTTCAAAAGGAACTTGGTACTCAGGTCAAGTTTAGCACAACATTTCACCCGCAAACGGATGGTCAGGTGGAGTAGACCATTCAGAGTCTTGAGAATATGTTGAGAGCATGTGATTGATTTCAAGGGTAGTTGGGATGATCATTTGCCTCTCACTGAGTTTGCATTCCAGCATTCAAATGGCTTCGTTTAAGGCTATCTATGGGCGAAGATGTAGATCACCTATTGGTTGGTTTGAAGTCGGAGAAGCTGCAATGATAGGACCAGATTCAGTCCATGAGGCTATGGGGAAAATTCATCTTATAAGGGACAGGTTAAAAATAACTCAGAGTCGCCAAAAGTCCTATGCAGATGTGAGGAGAAGGGAGCTTGAGTTTTATGTTGATGATTGGGTGTTCCTGAAGGTATCTTTTCATGAAGGGAGTGATGAGGTTCGAAAAGAAAGGGAAACTCAGTCCCCATTATGCTGGTCCATACCAGATTTTGAAACGGGTTGGCAAGGTAGCATATGAGTTAGAGTTTCCCTCAGAATTAGCTTCAGTTCATCCAGTTTTTCATTTTGTCTCTTTTAAAGAAGTACTAGGGTGATCCGGCTTTGATTGTCCCAGTAGACAGTGTAGGGGTGAAGGATAGTCTTAGCTATGAGGAGGTTCTGGTGGAAATACTTGATCATCAGGTTCGAAAGCTAAGAAACAAAGAAGTAGCCTCAGTTAAGGTTTTGTGGAGGAACCAACATGTTGAGGGAGCTACATGGGAAGTTGAAGTAGATATGATGGCCAAATGCCCACATTTGTCCCTTCTAGCTCAGTTTTAGCTTGAGGTATCAGTTTCCTCCCTAGTACTCTATTCAGTTTTGTGTTCAGATCATGTGCCCCAGTTTCTTTCATGTCAATGTATATAAGTATGATTCATGAATTTAGTTTAGTTTGGAGTCAGTCACTCCGTCAGTTTTCAATTTTAAAATGTTTAGAAATTGATGTGGCAATTGCATTTCTTAGCTTTTCTGTATGTTTATTCACATTCGAGGATGAATGTGCCCAAGGGGGAGATATTGTAATTCCCCAAAAGCCCTAAGATCAGGCCCAAGGGTTGAAATACAGAAAATATAATTTTCTACACCAGGTCACAGGATGAGTCATCGAGTGACCCGTGAGGTGCACCACGAGTCGTTAAGTGACTCATGGGGAGAAGGGTCCACTTAGTTGGAACTTTTGGGTTTGTGGTTATCCACAGGTGAGACCATGAGTTGTGGTCTTCACCACGAGTCGTCAAGTGGGTCGTGGTCAGTGGTTGGATTAAAGGTTGAAGGTTTCTAGTAGTGATCCTAACGATTTGTCACCACGAGTTGTAGGGTACACCACGAGTCATGGTGTCCTTCGTTGTTACTAGTAGAGTGGAGGAATACTAGTGATGGCAATGACAGGCAGGCCACGACTCGTCCCTCAGACCACGATTCATCTAGTCCGTCGTTGGGACTGGCAGTGAGTATTTTCCTATGAATTCATTAAGGGATTTTTCATAATTCCTAAGTTCCTATGACCTATATTACATCATTTTATACTTAGAAAAGGGTGTTTTGAGACGGTTCAGCTCATTCTAACCCATTCTCTTCCATGCATCCTAACTTAGTGGTTTCTAAGGGCGATCAAGATTAGAATTCATCAAGTTCTTCCCAAAATTCCATTGGGCTTTCAAGAGGGTTTGTGAAATCAGATTTCTCCATGTATGTAGGGTTATGAATGGGTGTATCCATCCAAACCCATGCCCAATCCCTCTTCAATTTCATGAAAATTCTAGTTCATGAGTCTATGGGTTTTAATCCAACATGTGAATTCTCTAAGTATCAATCATGGATATGATCAATACATGTTTCTAATGTTGATTTATGATTCATGGCATATTTTACAATGTTTTTAATTACAAATTATGCTTTCATGTTTTACAAATTATGATGCCCACCTATGAAAGTTCATGAAAGTTGAGATTTAAGATATATGTATTCAAGCATGATGAGATATATATTATGAAAGAATGATTTGAAATTTACCTTTGTCCATGTTCATGTATTCGAATCATCAGGTCTATGTCAAGCATGTTTATGTAATGGACAAGCCCATATGATCAAAGTATGTTTCATGATTTATCTAAACTTCAGGTATTAGCTTACCACATGGATTTTGGAGTCTAAACTCCCACTATTTTGTGCTTGTAGTATGGTTTGAGCCCAAGGATCCTCATGTTAATGATTTTAGATTATGCATGTATGTTATAAGTTAGCTTCATCACTAGACGATGGTCCAACTTTGTTGAAAAATGATGGAGAGCATATGTATGTTTTTGGGAGTAGTGTCTATCATCGATTAGGATAAGGGTCAACAACCCTATGCCTCATAACTACGTGCACATGTAGGTATGTTCAGATTATTTAGGACCTCCTTTGTGAGTTTCCCCTGCCCCCAAGGGGCCTTCAGCTTGATATCAATATCATGGTAGCTTCCTTACCCCTGGCAAAGATTTGGACAGCTCTACCCACTTGAGTGTAATTTTTGGGATAACGTAAGCTCTATCATAGTAATGTCGGTTATATGATGAGTCTACCATTATTCCTCATGATTTCAGTTATGCATGTTCATTAGTCATGTTATTATGTTTTCATCAGGTTTGACCCAATGTTTAGTTTTACTTATGATTATCAGTTTTTAGCTTTGGCTCATTTGATTCAGTTATGATATTCAGTTATGCTTTAGCCATGTTTTTCGATAATAGCATGCAAACCCTACTCTCAGACTCTTATGATGAAATATTTTATGATATGCATGATCTCTGATTTTACTTACTTATCGGTTTTACTTACCTTACATACTCGGGACATTCCATGTACTGACCGCATACTCTATGTTGTATCATGTCAAGATATAGGCTCGAATATTCAGGGTCAGTCCCACCGTTAGCCAGATCTTCAGTGTTAGCACTTTCCAGCCAGAGTTGGTGAATCCTCATCTTTCGAGGGCCCTTCTTTTTAGTTGTATTTCAGTATTTTCAGTTTCATACTTGAGTGAGTTGTTGGGGTCTTGTCCTATCAACTCATCAGTAGTAGAGGATTATTACACATAGTATGTATTTCAGCTTCAAACTTGTGTATATATTTAGTTGTTCGTGTTATCAGACTTTTAGACTTCTGCTATGTTATATGCTATATTTCCGCATTTTAAAATGTTGAGCTTAGATGTTATGTTCATGCCATGGGTCGACTTGGAGCCCCTCGGGGTTCTTTGTCCAGTGTCTTGGTCCAGGCCTATGTTCGGGTAGTGACAGGTAAATTCTCTTGGATCTCTTTTCATTTCAACAAATATACTTTCTTGATGACACTCACTTTATAGGTCACATGAGTGCGCTCCTCTTTGTCACACGATAGCTTTTTAGTCAACAACATTTTCATGTACTTGGAATTCCCAGACACATGCCTCTTTAACACTCTCAATATGCTTTGCTATTTTCACATCAAGGGCTTATTGAGAAATTCTCTATGGAAATGGATGGACAAGTAGAGGAAAGTTGTTTCAAAGTCTTCCACTCCTCCTTTAGCCTTCCCTCTCTCTTTTGGGGCAACTAGCATATCTTTTTTTAACTTCCTCACACTGTGGCTTGTTGAATCCACCCTCAACTTCCTTATTAACACAAGGCTTTTTAGGACTCTATTTTTGTTCATAAAATTCAATAACTATCTTAGACTAATTCTCCACCATATCATTTTCAACCTCAACATCGACATGATGCACAATCTGGCCACTTCTTGTGAAAATGGCTATACATTGAGCATTGGATGGTCCCATATGTCCTTTTAGATTCATCACTTTGTAACTAGGGAGATGGACTTTTAGTTTTGGATTTTGGTCATGGGAAAGGTCCCGCACCTATTGCTCTAAATTCTGAATGGAAGCCATATGAGAGACCACATTCTTCGTGAGACTCTTGAGACAAGCATCCGTTCTCTCTTGGTTCAAAAGCACCTTTTCCAACATCCATTCAATATTTTAGCCTCCATGATCATGTGAAGGACCCTCCCTCCATTTTTGGAGGTTAGAGGGTAGACCTCTAGATGGAACATAAGAAGAGGACTCTCTATTCTGGTAATTACCACCATTGTGCCATCCCTGATTATGACTACCAAAATTTTTCCTATGGGTAATATTAACCCTCACCTTGTGGTTGAGGTCTCCATCGCCCTTGGTATGAAGAGGAAGAGTGGTCCTACTGATACTGCGGTCTATAGCCACCGGATGAGTTGCCAACATAATTGGCGTCTTCCAATTGCATAGGTGGTTGCTCTTGTAATGGCTGATATTTGTATGGAAGAGGAGGGCATCCATGCCCATATGAAAAACCGTTCATGGTCTCTTCAATAGAAAGCACTCTTTTACCTCAAACCCAGTCAACTTCTTCGTGAGGAAGGCTATATTGGTTTCCATAGTGGCCATCATCTGATCTCCCACCTGATTCTCCTTCATCAAATGAGATAGAGAAGTATCCACATTGATTTCTTCACTTTCGTCCCCACCATGCAAAGCATGGTTGTGTTGCTATCTTGTCCAAGATGATGGAAATTCTGTTAAAAGTCTTATCCATGAAGCACCCACCTACGGCGTTGTTGGCAATGGACTGTGTCAAGGGATCTAGACTGATATAAAACTTCTCCAGCAAGATATGATCCAGGAACCCGTTGTTGGGTGCCCAAAGGATGTATTACCAGAATCTCTCCCATGCTTCAAACAACTGTTCTCCTGTAGTTTTCAAAAATAATATATCTTGTCCCGTTGGTCCGCCTTTCTTCTAGGAGGAAACTATTTCTTCAGGAAGACACTCACCAACTCTTGCCAAGTATGAATTGAGTTTGGAGGGATTCTGTGCGACCAATCCCTTACCTCACCAGCCAATGAGTATTTGAACAATGGTAGCCTGATAACATCATCTGAAATGTTAATTTGCTTATGAAGGCTGGACATCTCCAAGAATTTTTTTAAGTGCTGATGGGGGTCATCATCTATAGAGTTATGAAACCGTCCCTCTTGCTTTAGCATAGTGTAGATATTGCTGTCAATTTTTTATGAGACAGTATTTACCCTTGGTGGGGTGATCGCGCTCACATAGTTAACTTCCTCATTGACATCCGTGAACACTTTTTCCAAATCTCTGGCCGGAAGAATGACTATGATCCTGTATCAAGAGACAAAAACAAAAAGAGCAGATAAAAGAATAGATCTAAGCAAGCACACTATACTATTAGAGTTAGATGGGGCTTGTGTCATTGTCCCCGACAACGACACCATAGTATTTGATGTCGTACAAATCCACTCCAAATATCAAGTAGTATAAGAGTTTGAAGAATATATAAAATCCAACAAGGAGTTGGGGTCGAATCCCATAAAGACTACTTGAGGCCCAGACTATCTAGTCCTAAATAGTAGACTATTGCAAGCTTAGAGTTCTAAGACTACAGATTGTAATAAGCTAGGGTTGTAAGAATTAAAGATAAATCTAGGGATGCGACCCAAAATTGGAATCGATCCACCTAAATCACTCGATGTAAAAGAATTGAGAGTGGGATAAGGCTGAACATGTAGGTAATTTACTTAGGAAACCTATGGGTATCTTTCAATAGCACCATAGGTGTCAATCTACTTAATTTTTTTAAAATTAAGGAGAACTCCCTTCTGCCAAATTGCTTGTTGCTAATTTGGAATTCAACCTAAGTCTAGGAGAATCCATTAAATAAGGGTTAAGCCTTGAGTCATGTTGACTAGTACTAACCCAACAAAAATTTACTCTTTCAAGTCTCATAAAGGCAATTGAGCAGGATCAGATGACTCTCATCACCAATCACAAACTACAAAGTAAAAATCAATCAAATGTTCATAGGCCCAAACTCAATTTTAACATATTGAGATCATTAGGGTTCACAACCCTAGATTTGGATTTAGTTACCCTTAGTAAGAAGATTTGACATTCTTACCAAGAGAAATTGAAATCCTCAAATAGATAAAAGGAATTCTTCAAATTACAATCAAGAACTATAATCTACTTTGAAACTAGGGCTACTCTGGCTAAACTCTACTCTCCACACTAAGTGTGAATTGAATAATGAAAAAGCTCTCTAAAATTACAAGAAAATACATTTACACAATGTCTCAAAAAGTCCATTTAATTCAAACATCAGATTGCCAAGTTTGTAGGGATGGACCGTCCTTTGGAAGGATGGATCATCCTTTGAATCATCTTTTACTTTTCTACTTCTATCCCTCGTCTTGTCATCCTTTGAATGACGGACCGTCCTTTAGAATGACGGTTTGTACCTTACTTCATATTTTAGAACTCCCATTCTTCTATGCTTTGGTCCAATCATCAATTGATAGACCGTCCTTTTATAAGATGGTACGTCCTTCAAACCATAATTTAAAGACCCATTTTGCTGTGTTTTTGGAATCTACAGCTGGGAAGGGATAGACTAAGGTGTGAACCCTCTTTCAGATAGACAGTTCGTATGTTGCCTCATGTTTTGAGCAATTTTATAGCCTAAACTCCTTTCTTCTCTCAAGTGCTTGAGTTCCTAAAACATAGCATAATATGGTTAGTTTCTGCTTATTTTAACTTCTAAAGACATGCAAAATTCTATGAAAAGAAGTAAAGATGTTTCACTAATCCCCGACGCATCAACTTAAAACTCAAAATTGCACTTGTCAACCTTAAATTTTTTCCAGATGGGAAGAATCGGATTAGGAACTTCCTTGAAAGGTCATCCTAAGTTTTAATTGAGTTTAGTGGGTTTTCTTTCAACCACCTCTTTGCTTCTCCCAATAGTTAAAAGGGAAAAAGTGTGGACCTCACAAAATCAATCGAGACTCCTACGGGAATAAAGGCTCCACTGATCTCCAAAAAGTTTTGCAGATGTTGTGGATCCTCAGGTGTGAGACTTGTGAACTACCCCTAGTGTGCAAAAAATTGCACCATGTTTTGTTTCAGCTCAAATTGTCCCCCCCCCCCGATTTCGGTCTGCAGATACTAGAGGTGACATAGTTGGCGAATAGGATTGCCACTTTACAAACTGGTCTTGCTGCCATTTCTGCCGGAAACACCTCGTCCAATTGAACCTGTTAGATGTGAAGGAGAGTACAACCTCCCTTCTCAGTTGATGCAACTATCATTCAAGTTCATGTTGTAGGTCAACCAACTCCCTGACAAGCTTATACTTGTAAGAATACTGACTAAGACCAAGTAGTTAGTACTTACAGAATAAAATAGTAAAACTAAAACTAGATAATCACTAATTTCTAATTCCCCGACAATGGTGCGAAATACTTGTCACGTCCAAATGCACACGAAAATATACATTGTTGTACAAGTAATATAGTGGCTCTTGCGAGCCGAATATCAAACCCACAAGGACTGTGACTTAGAAAATATGCAATTTCAAGTAAACTACGAAATTCAGCAAGTGTGTCTAACCAAGAATATGTTAACTTTTATATAGCTCTAAAGTGAATAATAAAAGCAAGGACATAATGAAATGGTTTGTTATCAATAGTAAGAAGGATTCCAAGGTCAAGGAACAATTATCAATCTAGTATAGCAATACTTTCATGTTGGTCAAGTAATTTATCTTGGTTTTTGATTCACGGGTGATTTTATGATTTTGGAATGGCCTTTCTCTAATTGTCTATTTGAATTGACCTCAAAACTATATCATTAAGCGGGGATGTGATCACCAAATTTGAATGCATTTATGTACCATCTCATTTTGTAACCAAGTAAAGTAGTTAGGTATATTCCTATCCTAACCGCAAATCTAATACTTAATCATTAAAGACACGATCTCATCCACACATTCTTCGTTCTATTGTGGTGTTTCTCCTTTTGGGTTTGCATAAGAATTAAATATTTTATTTTAATGGTTGTGAATCATTAAAATAGTATAATCAAGATTGTAAGAACAATCAAATATGAAACACTCAAACTAATTCAAGAGTGTACTATACAATCATGCTTTGGGGACTCAACCGTAGAATGAGGGTTCTTAGCCACTCATAATCTTACACAAACTTAATAAGTTGTAATGATTCATGTAAAAATGAAAAGTGGAAAAGAAAAGAGAAAGAACCCTAGTTCTAAGCCTCTTTGATGTTGCTCTCAACTCCAAAGTCGCTTGTCCCCCTACAATAAAAAGCTAAGTGTTCTATTTATAGTGTGCAAGCATTTTGTCTTGAGAATGACACCCTCCATGGCACATTGCCGAACAAGGTATTCTAGCTCTGTAACACAGCCTCAATGTGGTGGCTTATTGTTTAACCATTTGGGATGCAAATCACCTTAGTGTGGTGATAATGCTCAAATTCACACTTCCTGGCAAAGAATGAAACAGACGTTTTCAATGAAGAACCCGACAAAGAGGTTGGGGTCGAACACACAGGGAATAGGGTAAGATCTAGACTAATGCCGGTACTAAACTTGTTGGTAAATTATCTCCAAATTGGGGGGTTTAAAGAAAAACAATATTAACAAAGATCATAATTGTNATTGTGGTTGTTATCATGATTTGCAAATAACTAGGGTAAGTGTTCCCCATGAATTCATAACTATTTCGGGTATACACATGTGATCAATCCCAATGTTTACTTATAGAACTGATAATTAGGGATCAACCAAATGACTGGTTCGTCCCTATTGGATGACTACACTCAATCACCAGGTTAGGTCTCATGAGAGATTCCTTTTTAACCATTACCAATATGTTCCAAATTAACTTTCCTGCAACCATAGCTCAAGTCATACAATGATCATAAAAATCAAGGCTTTGTGGTAATTCTCTTTTCCTAATCTCTACTTCCCTAGGTTCAAGCAAGTAAAGAATTCGAGCAAGTCCTAACGTTGCGCACCTTTTAGAAACATTTAAAGATAAAGAGAATACAATACAAGAATTTAGCATCGATTTTGAATCACTTTGTGTAACCCTAGGTTGTTCATCCATCATGGTTCCCACGACCCTAGTTGTGGAGGTGTTAACCTCTCATGATTGCAAAATTATAATTAGCATTCATAGAAAAACACATAATTAAGTACTTAAAACAATAATTGAAAGAAATCCTGCTTTGAATATCAATAAACAAACTCAAAACAATTGAGAAAATCAAGTGTTGATCCTTAGAATTGCTCTTCAAAACTTTATAATAATTCACAATTAAAACTTTTCACACGTATACGACCTTCTCTCTATGTTATTCAACTAAAATAAAACATAAAAAGTATTTATACATACATCAGAAACCTTTTCCTAAGATAACAAGAAATTTTCCATATCTAGTGTCGGCTTGACTCACGACCGATCATACGATCCGTAAGAGGATTGTATAGGTCGTCCTGCCTCTCATACATCCCTTGGCTGCTGCAGATTTTACTAAGTGTTGGTAGCTAGTACGGCTCGTACCATTTTCCTATGAGTCGTATAATCCATCTGTAGCTTGGTTCTAAGAACTTTGACATCCTCTTATGTTTTCTATGAGTGTTGTGGTACGCCTCGTACCTTCCTCCTATGACTCGTACTTGCTTGTTGCATCTGGAGTTCCGCCAAGTCTTTCAGAATCACTGAAGCTCCCCACGGCTCGTGGTATGGATCATAAGTAGTTGTTACGATCTGTAGGTTCCACCTATACCAAGAGACTTCCTTGTGCAATTTTCTCTAAAGATTTCCAAGACTCCAGTTACAACTTGTACCATCTTGGTACAACTCGTACTGAGATTCGTACTTTCTTTTGCATTATTTCAGCCTTTTGAGTTTTCCCACGAATCTCAGTATGACTCGTACAATCAGGATATAGCTCGTACTGAGATTGGTACTTGGCTGATTTTCTGCACTTTTATGCATCTTTTGCACATTTTTGCTCCAACACCTATATTCCATGATAAGAAAGTAAAAGTGCCTCATATCCATATAAACATACCTAAGTCCATGCTATTTTCTCAGTTTTAAGTGTTGAAAGTCTTTTAAACTCATAGCACTTCAACACCCTTAACTTAAGACTTTTGCATGTTCTCAGGCAAAGAAAAACGAAAAACTAAAAATGATACTTAACTATGAAATAAACCTAGGATACTACAACCAATAATCAATTAAAATTCACACCATAAACTCAAATATATTCGGACCCTTTGCCCATATACAAAATCAGCATATGCACATCAAGAAACAACAAATCATGATAAACAGGGATCAAGATATGTCATCTAGCTATTAACGGATATTCAAGTCATCACCAATGCTTTTCATCAGAAAATTGACAGAATCAAACACAAACCATGTACCGTCACAGCAAATGAAGTTCCCCACTCACAGATATAGGCAAATATGAAATATGGGACTGAACAAGAATAACTCTCACCCTCACAAAGAAGTTCCAAATACTGCATGTTGGATACCATAGGCTTTCCCTTATTTTCTCTACTTCGGCTCTTTATATAGTCAGAATAGGATCACTATAAGACTTGATTCGGCTTGTAATGTAGGATTTCGGGCTGGGTATGGTAGATATGGAATCTCTTTAGTGACTAACTCTCCTTGGCACTACATACACGTGGCTCCATTCATCATTTTTTTCACCTTTTTTGCTTTTTCAACCTTTTTCCTCCCTTTTCACCATTTTTATGCAATTGTATAGGTGTGGTGTGTTTTAAAAAAAATTATTCATCTTTCCTTTTTTGTATCTTCTTTTTCAATATTTATTTTTTTCTTTTGTTTTGTTTTGTTACACCACACCTAATTTTCAACCCTTTTTTTCTCTTCCTTTTTCACCTTCCCAAGATTTATGCACCCATACTCTAGCCACCCTCAACTTAGGCATTTTGCCTATGTTGAGGTTCACAATGTCCATGGAGGGACCAGGACCAAAACAGGTCATTATAAAAATAGGTACAGTTAATTAGTTAATCAAAAAATTGATTCATTTAAGGCTCCAAATTGGGATAAAAGGAAATCATATTATTTTGGTAGGGTCATTTTAGCTAAAAATGGGCTAAACAAAAACGGCCTATGATCCTTTCCTAACCAACCATCCTAAATCCTATGTAAAGACCAACCGGGCACGTTCTAGATCCTCTACGCAGTATTGAACTAGGTATTAGACCTCAGTCATTCATGGTATATGTCTTGCATTCATTCTACCTATCTGGTTTATACATGGATAAAAATAAATGCTCATGCTAATACAATAAATGACACAAAAATATAAACAAAAATCATACTTTGCAGTCAACAAGTATATAGCTAACCATCAAATTTTTTTAAACAGGATCAATTTTACAAAACTACCAAACTAGTGCAATTTATTGGCTTGGTACTCCTAAGCTACTTTCTAATTAAATAAGAATCACAAAAATAAAATCCTAAACATGTCGGTTTTACCAGATAGCATGACCGAGGGAAAAGACACACGGCAAGGAAAACCCTCAGACGAATAAAAAATCCCAAAAATACATGTAGAACCCCTCCCCTTTTAAAAAGCATGCTTCATCCCCGAATCATAGAATATAAAGCAGAAGGAGAGGAACATACATGTGGCGCACTAAGCGCTCCTGTCATCCTGGGGAGGTGGTACCTCCGCGCAATCATGACACTGTGGTGGCCAGCGCACTCAATGAGGTGTCAGTAGGGGGAAGGGTTACCCCCTCAGTAGTAGTGGTCACCTCTACGACCTTCGAAACTACTGGGCTGAATGTGGATCACCCGAAGGGTCCTTGCCACTCACAAGCTCTGCATGGGCAGTGGTAGAGCTACCCACTCCTCTTGCTCTCTCAAGAAGCTCCGACCTATGCTCGTCGTGGGTCTGCTGGCTCTCCAATCTCGCCCGCTTGCTTTCTTTATTTTCTCTCTTTCGCTTCTTTAGGTCTCATTTTCAACATCCTCAAAGACCCTCTTTTTCCCTTTGTCCTTCTCAGCTCTCGCTGACTCCCAATATGCCGCTACATCAAGTTCCTCGTATATGCCAATGTTGGGGTCAGGAAGAGTGGGGGCTACTATAATTGTTGGTTGTTGTGATGACAGCTCGACCACTTGGCTCCGAAGAGCCCCCAACTTCTCATGGAGGCTGCCCATGTTAGTTTTCTTGGCCATATGCTCATTGAATCAACTCTTAAAGTTATCTAGCCTAGCGTGTAGGACCCGTGTAGCTGTCTCAATCTCAGCCTTTACCCAAGCCTTGATGTTCTCCATCATAGGCTGTACCTTCTTCTCAACTACGATCAATCTCTTGGCTAGCTTCTGGAGAAATTCCTGAGGCACTAACATGTACTCGACTGGAGTATGTCTTAGAAAATCCATAGGTGGTGCAGTGGAGGTGCTGGGAGCTGCCTCTGAATGACCGACATCTGTAGCAGTGTCTCGCCCTACTCTTGTGAGGTGTGGGCATTCACTAGGTCGCCCCAACTGTCAGTGATACTGGGAATGTGTAGAAAGTTATGCCTGGCTTATCGGGTTCATTTTATCCCAAATTAATCCAATATCTATGATCTGCTGTCCTCCAATCAAGTGCTCCTCACCACAATGCACCTTGATACATGCCTCTATGTACAACTGAACACGATACTCGAGAATGGGATGGTAGTGCTCAAACCTATAGACCAATCCATGATCTCCTCTACAATGACCCTCGAGATATTGATGGGGTATTTGGACATCATACATGCCACCAAGATGTTCTATCTGCGCTGAGAGTATTGTCATTCACTGTCGGGGACAACGGGTGGCAAACTAAAGTCCAACAGGCTTTAGCTATGAAGTTCAAGGAATTCTTTGTGACTTGCTTGCTGCTAGGGACCCATTCTACATCTTCTTTGTCCTCAGCAATAACCCTGGATAATCACTACATCTGCCTCCACCTCTCATCAAAGCCCAACTACTTGATCTTTTTCATAGCATCCACAAGGTAGTCATACTCCAGTATAGTGTGTGGTGGTATGAATTGGGGCCCATATAACATCCTAGTAATAGTGCACTCGGATATATCAACATTGCAGCCTCGTACCATCACGCTCTCCAGCTTGGGATAATCATCTAATTTTTTCCCCTCCTTTTCTTTCTGCTCCATTGCTGCCAAATAATTGGTGTAGAACTTCTAATCAATCTCTGAAGTGTATCGATTTGGGGCTCTAGCCATCCAGTCGAACCCATAAAAGATGAATATCCGTTTTATCTCCTCCACCTTGTTCAGTGTGTTGGTGAGGATCCACAACTCTTTTTGAATGCTCCACCTAGGTTTGTTCTTGGTGGTTAGAGTAATACCCTATTCATAAATCTCCTATGCTCCTGGTGCTCTCCACCGAATGGTACGGTTCTCCCTAGGCAGAGGTTGCTCCTACTCGGCATTGGCTGCCTCCTCTTCAGATCTGTACTCACTGTCTGCATCGCTGGATTGGGCCTCCTTGGACCCTTCTTCATCATTATAGCCTCTTTCAGACTCCTGGGCTCTTTTCTAAGCTCCCTCCTCAGACTGGGGAGCACCAGCAGATGTGGCAATAGCCTGGGCTTTATCTTTCTCCCTAGTGGTTTGGGTCTGGTCAGTGTCTTATTTGTTGACCCGATATTCCTCCACTGAACCACTAGGTGTGTTGCTCGCTAGTTCAGATTCGGAGGTTTCATCTATCAATTCCCTCTGAGCAATTGTTTTGGATGTTTTTCTTTTCTGCATCATTGTACCTGTGGAGAAAAAGATTTAGAATTCTAAACCTGATAAAAAGAAAGCAAGAAAAAAGTCCTCTGTAATTTGTCACTGGTCTACAATAGGAATCATACCTTAGAGGCACAATTCATACTAAAACTCGTAATGTCTTAGATCAATGTTATGCCTCTGAGGTACGACTCATACCACGAAGGTTTGATTCGTACCATGAGTCGTATGAGGATGCCCCTTGAAAACAAATGTTATGTATTTTTCCATGACTCATGGTATGACCTATAAGTCGATTCCACGAGTAGTAGGAAGGATCATACTACCAAAATTTTGGACTTAACCCTCTTCAGACTCTTGGTATGATTGCAATGTACGACTCGAAGTAGGATACTACAAGCGGTACTAGGTTTCGTACTGCTTAATTTTTACATATTTTTCTTGGGAAATCCCAACGATCCATACTTAAAGTCGTAGTGTGAAACCACGAGTCGTAGGAAGGCTTGTGAAGCCTGTCCCTGCCTCATTTTTGATTCAGATTGCAGGTGAATTTTATTTTATGTTGGGTACTCAGAATTCCAAGAGTCTACGCATGCATTCATCATGTTTTAATAGTTACCCATTCTTCCCCTTTTTATTCACAACCCGTAACTCAAGTTATAACAGTTCATTATGCAACTTTTAGCATGTTCAGTTCATACCCAATCACAGATTAACTTTTTCACATTACTGGTCATTGTCCCATTTTATTTTTCATGAATTTAGAGGACTCCTAGTGAATAAGCAGGTTTGTTCAGGCACAATAGGTCTTTTTATCGAATTTAAAGCGTAGAAACTTACTGGAATGATGCAAAACTCTACTTACTTCGATTGAAAATCAGGAGTAGGGTTGGACGTCGAATTTAATAATGTTATCTTAGCAAAAACCTTTCTTAATTTGTTGTGGCCTTGAGTTACAGGTGTAAGGGAGTCGTGGGTGTTTTCGTGAGTTTTATTTTAAGTGTGTGGGAGAAGGGTCCAGTAGGTTTGAAGTTTAAATATATTTTAGGGAAAATTTAAACAATCTGGGCCGAGTTGGGTAATTTAATCTTTTTGACCCGTCAAGACTCGTACCACGAGTCATAGAAAAGGCCTATGAATCGTTCCTTCGACTCGTAAGAGAGATGTTAAGAATACTTACCTGCAGACCTACAAGTACATCCTATGACTCGTACTATATAGGTACAACTCGAACTATGACTCATAGGTCACTCTTACTTTGAGCTCCATACCTTGCATAGTTCATAACCACAGAAAGTACTACAACCCCTACAATGAAGTTACGAATCTTAGGACCAACCGTACCATGAACTTATCCACTAGGATACATCTCTGCTTCTCACCACGACTAGTAATATGGTCTGTACAATCCTCTTACGAGTTATACTGAGAACCATAGCACCGGTCTGTTCAGCAATTCTCCTGCCACCTATTTTTGTTTCTCCTACACACTGAACAGACATAAGTTAATAAACTTTGGTTGCCTCCTAAGAAGCACTTGATTTAATGTCGTGGCATGATGAAGGTGGTTCGATTACTCAGAATTCACCAAACCACCACATAGGTTGACTCCAAAGAAGCACCTAATCTAATGTCGCGGCATGATGCAAGTCTCTTGACAACTTTGACTTCGTCAAGGAACTCGGACTCATCCTTGATTGTTGAGACAACTATGTACTCCCTTGGCTACTTTATTGACCGATAGACATTGAAAGTGATCTCTTCTTTATTGAGTTTGAATTTTAACTTGCCAGCCTCTACATCTACTAAATCTCTCCTAGTGGCAAGGAATGGTCGCCCCAAAATGATGTGGACTTCAAAATAAACCTCACAATCAAGGATCATGAAGTTCGCTGGAAATATTAAGCTGTCATCTTTAACAAGTACATCAAACAGGATCCCCACAAGCTTCTTCATAGTTTGGTCGGTTATCAGCAGTCTCATAGTAGTCGATGTGCGGTCCCCCAAGCCCAGCTGCTTAAACACAACTATCAACATCAGATTGATTCTTGCTCCCAAGTCGCAGAGTGCCCTTGCGAACTCAACATCACCAATTGTACCTGGAATGGTGAAGGCACCCAGATCCTCCTTCTTCTGGGCAAGGAACCATGAGGCTATATCTCTACAATGATGCACATTATCCATAGGTTCATAGCTCATGGACCTCTTCTTAGTAACAAGGTCCTTCATAAATATGGCGTATCCCGACATTTGTTCCAATGCCTCGAACAATGGTATGTCCACATATAATTTTTTTAGCAGTGATAGGAATTTTTGAAACTTACCATTTTCTACCTTCTTCTTCATTCTTTGAGGGAACGGTGGCAGTGGTCGTGGAATAGCCTTGTAAATCTGTGTGGCTCCTTACTTATCTCCTTGTTTAGACTTAGGCTCCTTCTCAACAACTGGAGCCTCAGTTAACTCAACATCCTCATCACGCTCATTCTCAGTAGCCTCTTCGTCATCATCAATTATGCGTTATTTCTTCCTTTGAAACCTAACTACAAAGAGGGGGATCAACCGTGGTCTTTCCACTCCTAGTCATCATATCCATGTGGTGACCATCATTTATTGGATTTTGGATTGTGTTGCTAGGTAGTGTACCATTTTTCCTAGGTTCATGGATACTGACAGTTGCCCTAACTCTTGTTCAATCTGCTTGATAGCCGTAGCATGTGACTAAACTCTATGACCAATGCTCGATAGATCCCCACGAATGTCTTTCAGCTGATCATCTGTGGATCTAACCTTCTTCAGCATCTCAACCCTCATGCTCTCCAACTTTGACTGTCTAGCTTCCCCCTCACATGCATTCGGAGGCATATACAATCCTCCTCGGTCATTGCAGTAATCGTTATTCCTTCTCCATTCTCCCTCGTATTCACGACCTCGACTTTTATCTCTGTATCTATTCTAGTTGTAATAGTATCTATATTGGTTCCGACCTTGGTTTCCAGAACCTTGGTGCCAAGTGTCTTTTCTAGACACTTGGGCATTGGATTGAAAACCTGCCACCTAGTTGTCCAAGAAGTTTGCCTCCTCCTCGGAATCTGAGTGTTCAACCCCTGGCTCATGTCCCGGTGTCCTCACAGCATTAACTCTTTTGGCTCCAGCACCCATGATATGCTTCATGAGCAGGTCTAATGATGTGCACATATGGTCCAATTCCTGGTCACGTTCTTCCTCCTTCACTTGTTGGTCTACAGTCAAACCAACAACATATGTACAAGTTGTCTCTTCCATTTCCTTGGTGTGCCATGCTCTTTTTGTTTTCGTCACTCTATCTAGAATAGTGGCAGCCTGCTCCGAGGTGTGGCTCATCGGTGCTCCTCTTTCCACTGTGTCTACTACATCTTTAGTACTATTACTTAGTGATCTATAGAAAATCTCCGACATGCTACTATTAGTAATATTTTTGTTTTGTCTCTTGGTTAGCTTCTTCTTGAATCTCAACCAAGTTTCATGAAGTGCCTCAATCTTCAGTTGTCGGAAGTTGTATATCTCATCCTTAAGCTACAGCATCCTAAAGGGTGGAAAGAATCTCTCTAGAAAAGCTTGTTTGAGCTCCCTCCAGTTGGTAATGGAATCATTGGGAAACTTTTATAACGATAAAATGACATCCCTAGACAGAGAAAAGGGGAAGAGTCTTAGCCTTATTGTATCCTGGCTGACTCCAGGGAGCCTGTACGCCTTGTACATTCCAATAAAGTTCATTAAGTGTGGGTTGGCATCATTTTTTTCATGACCATTAAACACCCCCTTCATGTTCAATAATTGGATCATGGTGCTAGTGATATCAGGTTTGCCCTAGCAGGAAGGGGTAGTGGTACAATAGCTCTATTTGACCCGACTTCATCAATTTCTAGGTCATCCTTATAAAAGAATTGAGGAGCATATCTTTGGCTTCTATTTCCCCTTCCATGACGACCAGAGTTGACAACCTCATCTAGAGCATCCTCTGCATCCTGAAGTGCAGCTTGCCATGCTAGCTCGGCTTTCCTAGCTTCTTCAGCAATACGGGCATCTCTCTACTCTTGGTTCTAAATCCTTCACAGTTTTCTTTCAAGTTCGACATCCAAAAGAATCAGGGGGTTTCCACTCCGATAAGTACTTTGCGTTCACCAAGCGATAACCTATGGATATCTAAAAATAAAAAGAAAACATATTTCAGGAAATAACAACCAAAAGTAAAATACAAGCAATTAATCTAATCTTAGTCGTATTCCCCGGCAACGACGCCACTTTTTGGTAACGCTCAAACTCACACTTTCTGGAAAAATATGAAGCGGACATTGTCAATAAAGAACCTAACAAAGAGGTTGGGGTCGATCCCACTGGGAATATGGTAAGATCTAGACTAATGCCGGTAATTAAACATATTTATAAATTATCAAAAAATCGGTGGGTTTAGAGAAAAAAAATATTAAACAAGATCGTAATTGTGGTTGTTATAAAGATTTTAAAATAACTAGGGTAAGTGTTCCCCATGAGTTCATAAATACTTCGGGTATAC
The DNA here is from genome assembly GCA_018107945.1 of Datura stramonium. NCBI lineage: Eukaryota > Viridiplantae > Streptophyta > Magnoliopsida > Solanales > Solanaceae > Datura > Datura stramonium. The sequence goes on from JACEIK010001421.1 coordinate 115,370, forward strand.
ACACGTGATTAATCCCAATGCTTACTTGTAGAACTGATAATTAGCGTTCACCCAAACGACTGGTTAGTCCTTATTGAATGACTATACTGAATCACCAGTTCAGGTCTCATGAGCGATTTCTTTTTAACCATTACGAATAGGTTCCAAATTAACCTTCCTACAATCGCAGCTCAACTCATACAATGATCATAAAATTCAAGGCTTTGTTGTAATTCTCTTATCCTAATCTCCACTTCTCTAGGTTCAAGCAAGAAAATAATTGGGGCAAGTCCTAACGTTGTGCACCATTAATAAATGTTTAAAGATGAATCAAATAAAATACAAGCGTTTAACATTGGTTTTAAATCAATTTGTGTAACCTACCTCGTTAATCCACACTAGTTCCCACACCCCTAGTTGTGGAGGTTTTAGCCTCTCATGATTGTAAAATTATAGTTAGCATTCATCGACAAATACATAATTAAATACTTACAACAAAAATTAGAAGAAAACTTGCTTTGAATATCAGTGAACAAACTCAAGAATAATTGATAAAATCAAGTGTTGATCCTAAAAATTGCTCTCCAAGACTTGATAATAAAATTCACAAATAAAATTTTCACACATATATGATACGCTCAAACCACACCTCTTACTGATGTATGAAGCGGACGTTGTCAATAAAGAACCATACTAGAAGTTGGGGTCGATCCCACAGGGAATATGGAAGATCTAGATTACAGCCGGTAAGTGAACTTGTGAGGTAGTTACTTCAAAATTGGGGGGTTCTGAACAAAATCAATAATAAAACTTTTATCAGAATCTCGGTTTTGAATCAATATTAAAGGATAACTAGGGTTTGTGTTCCCCATGGGTTCATAACTACTTTGGGTATACACTCGTGATCATCACCAATACATACTTATAGAACTGATAACTTAGATTCATTCAAACAACTGACCAGTCCCTATTGAATAACTATACTCAGCTACTTGACCAAGTCTCATGAGCGGTTTCAAACTATCCATTATCACTAAGTTCTAGATTTAACTATCCTCCGGCCACAGCTCAAGTTAGTACAATCATCATCGAGATCAAGGCTCCATTGTAATTCTCTTTTCCTAATCTCTACCTATTATACCTAAGCAAGTAAACAATTCGGGCATGTCCTAACGTTGCGTTCTGTTAAGAAACGTTTAAGCATGAGGAGAATACAATATAAGTGTTTCTATTGGTTTTAGAATCACTTTGTGCAACCCTAGCTATTTAATCCATCATGGTTGCCCTAACTATGGAGGTTTTAGCCTCTCATAGTTGTAAGGTTGTGAATTGCATTCATGATCAAAAACATAAATCAATACATATAAGTATGAATGCGAAAAACACTTTCTTTAATTAATCAGCAAAATCTTGAAGAACAAATAGCAAGAACAAGAAGAATGCAAGAAAAGGTTGATCACAGGTCAAATCAACTCAATTCACTCTTTCTCTCAATTGTCTAATGTTATCTCCAATAATGTCCCTTATAAAACTCTACTCTGATAAAAATCTTCTCTCTAATAAAAATAAAATATAAAATGTATTTATACGGACACAAGAATTCTTTTCCTAAGCTAATAGGGTGAATTTCCATATCTGGTTATGCCTATGTCAAGAGTCAACCTACGATCCATCGCGAGGTCCTATGGTCCATTGCATCCTTTCATACATTGCATGTGTTATACCTCGGGGACCCAAGGATCAGACCCGGGAATCAAAGCGGTGAAAAATTGGAATTTGGCACAAGGTCACAGGACCAATCATGAGGAGGTTCGTGAGGATTGACCATGAGTCGTGAGGTGACTCGTGGTCATCAAGGTTGACAGGGCTAATTGAGAAGTCCATGGGCGTGACCATGAGTCATGGTCAGGCCTCACGACTCGTAAGGTCTCCTGTGGCCTAGACTAGTTATGGAGAGGAGGCATTGGGTAGTAGAAGCCACAAATGGTGACCACGAGTCGTGGTGTTTTCTGTGAGGTCCCCTTGTTGTTTTGAGTAGTGTACGAGACGACTCTTGACCACGAGTCGTGGCCTGTGAGCACGAGTCGTCCAGTCTCTCGTGGGTACTGGCAGTCAATCAAATCTTGTGATTTTAGTAAGGGATTTTCCATAATTCCTAAATCCTAGGGGCCCATACTATGTCATTTAAGGCTCATTTTACAGGGTTTTGAGAGGGGAAAATCTATTCTAAGCTAGATCATTCCATGCATGCAATCTTGAGAGTTTGAAGAGAGGATTTAGAGCAAGTGGTGAAGGTTTCCATTGGAATCTCATCTTGGGCAAGTAGAGAATTGGTAGAATCATCCGTTCCAGGTATGTACGGTTATGAGTGGGGTGTCTCCTTCCACACCCATGCCCAATTTCTATCAAATCATGATAAATCACCTATGATCAAGTATGGGTTTTTTACCCAATTACATAATTCTACAATCTCTATACATTGGTATGATTAGATTGTATTTATATTGATGAATTGTGAAGCTTGGACAAATTTCAAATTGTTTTCAATAAAAATTATGTTTTCTACATTATGATATTAAATGCCCATGGATGATAAGTTCATAAAAGAAGAGAATGATGATGAATGT
>JACEIK010001421.1:129644-150628 GCA_018107945.1 Datura stramonium
GTATAAATAGCACACTTAGGTTCATTTTTAATTATTCTGACTTAGTTGAGCAAGGACATGGGTTACAGGCAGTTGAGGGGACGAAAATCTTAGGGTTCTTTTCTATCTCTTTCTCCTTTATTTCAATTGTTTGTATGATTTATACTCATTTGATTATGTTTAGTCCACAAATGAGTAGCTAAATTCACTTCTTGCTGAGGTTAAGAACAATTGTAGTGGAATGTAATTGTTGATCATTTTGGTTTTTCATCTTTTCTGCGATGGTTGTTCTATAAATTCTTTTTCTTACTGCATTAATGTTTTGCCAATGTTAATGTATATCTAAAAAATTCAGTTTTATCTTGAAAAGGAAAGAAATTGGAAAGTTGTGAATTGGTAGAATATGATCTTTTGTTAGTTTGGGAAAATTGAGAATTGATTTACCTTCAGAATAGAAATATATCTGAAAGTCGTATTAGTCAATTAAGGAATAGGGTTTGTATGGCTAGAACATGAAATTCCTTTATCACAGAAATGTAGGATGCAGGTTCATGATTCTTAAGTTGGGTTGAATACAAAAGTTTCAATCCATAGGAAATAATTCTTGACTAGAAACCAAAGGAAAGATTAACCAAATTGTATCGATAAATTACTTCCCTGCATGTTCATTTTAACCTCAGCTTGCTTATTACTATAGTTCAGATTCACTTTATAATTTTGTCTTAGATTAGTATAAATTAGGAAACAAACTCTCAAAATCTTCTTTAAATTATTGTCTGCATTTTTAAAGTTAGAGTTCATTAANTTATAATTTTGTCTTAGATTAGTATAAATTAGGAAACAAACTCTCAAAATCTTCTTTAAATTATTGTCTGCATTTTTAAAGTTAGAGTTCATTAACACTTGGCTTACTTAAGCCATTTTACTACTTGTTCGACCACGTGCACTTGCGTGTAGTTGCGAAACATACTGAACAAGTTACTTTCTAATTAAACAAAAATCACAAGCTAAAAATAAAAATCCTACACATGACGATTCTACTAGATAGCATGCCTGAGGGAAAAGAAACACGGTAAGAAAAACTCTCAGACGATTCAAAAATCCCAAATATCATAAGTACACCCCCTCCCTTTTTTAAAAAGTAAGCTTCATCCCCGAATCATAAACTATAAGAACATAGGGAATAGAACATACCTGTGGTGCACTAGGTGCTCTTGTCATCTTGCGGAGTTGGTACCTCCGCTGTAATAGTGACTCTAGCAGTGGCCGACGCGCTCAATGGTGTGTCAATAGGGGGAGTGGTCCCCCCCTCAGTAATCGTGGCCACTTCAATGGCTTCTGTAAATATCGAGGCTGAATGTGGCTCACCCAAAGGGTCACGATCGCTGGAAAGCTCGAACTGAGCTATGGTGGAGCTACCTGCTCCTCTAGCTCTCTTATGCAGCTCAGACATATATGTGTCATGAGTACGCATTCTCTCTGGTCTAGCCCGCTTGCGCTCTTTCCTCTACATCTTCCTCCTCTTTTTCGGAGTCCTCTCTAATATCCTCAGCAACTCTTTTCGTACCCTTCTCAACAGCTATAGTCAGCTCCCAATATGCCGCCAAATCGATCTCCTTGTCAGGCTCGACATCTAGGTCCGGTAGAGTGGGGGTTGCTATAACTGTTGGTTGTTGTGATGACAACTCAATTACTTATCCCCAAAGAGCCCCCAACTCTGGATGGAGACTGGTGATATCTTTCTACTCCGTCATCTTCACATTGAATCGAATCTTAAAACTATCTAGGTGATTATGTAAAGCCTGAGTTGTTGCCTTTATCTCTGACTTGACCCATGGTTTTACATTCTTCATCATGGCCTGAATCATTCATGGTCAACCGTTTGGCCAGCTTCTGGAGATAATCATGTGGTACCAAAGTATACCCTGTTGGTGTCTAAGTCTGCAGGCTGGGTAGTCGTGCAACTGAGGTGCTAGGAGTTGACTCTAAATGACCGGCGTCTTTAGCCGGTGTCTCGCTCTACTCCTGTGTAATGGGGACATTCACCTATGCATCCCCTATTGGCTTGGCTGCTAGAATTGCTATGGGAATCATGGATCTGCTTACCGGGTTCATCTCATCCTGGATAAGGCCTATTTCTGCAATCCTCTGGCCTCCAATCAAACGCTCGCCACCTCGTGGAACTTCTTCCTCCATACATAACCTGAATACAAGACTCGAGAATGGGATAATAGTTCTCACTCCCACTGCCCAGTCTCATATCTCATCTTCTATGATTCTCGGGATATTGATAGGGTAACGAGACTGAGGGATGCCACCAAAGATGCCCTATCAGCACTCAATGTGTTGTCGTTGATCGTAGGTGCTAACCGATGGCGCAATAGTGTCCAACAAGATTTTTCTATAAAATTTAGTGAGTTCTTTGTCACCTGCTTTCTACTTGTAACCTACTCAACTTCTTCCTTTGTCTCAGCAATCACCCCTGCTAGCCATTGCAGCTGCCTCTGTCGCCCTTGCACACTCAGCTGTCTAATCTGCTTCATTGCCTCCACCCTGTAATCGTACTTCGGCATCATCCTTGTAGGCAGGAACTGTGGTTCGTACAACATTTGAGTGATGGTCCTTTTAGATATATCAACCTCTCAACCTCGGATCATAACACTCTAGACGAGTCTTGTCTTTTATCTTCTGCCCTTCCTTTTCCTTTACCTCCATGGTGGCCAAATAGTTGGCATAGAACTCCTGGACTATTTCTTCTGTATACTGTTCTGGAGACTTGGCCATCCACTCAAAACAATAGAAGTTAAAAATCCACTTCATCTTCTCAACTTCATTCAGTGAGTTTGTGAGGATCCGCGACTCTTCTTGGATGCTCCTCCTTGGTTTATTCTTGGCAGTGAGAGAGATGCCTTGCTCTTAGATTTCTTTAGCTCTAGCACTTTCCACTGAATTGTATGGCTTTCCCTCGGTGGGGTTTGTTATTGTAAAACATTTGGAGCCTCTTCCTCTGATTCTTCACTGCCGCTCTCTTCTCCATTTTGGGTCTCCCCTGACCCTTCTTCAGCATTAGAGTCATTTTCCGACTTCTGTTGTTCCTCTCTAACTCCCTCCTTAGAATGGGGAGCTCGAGTGGATTTGGCAGTGGTTTCTTTGGCTTGGGCCTTTTCTTTTTCCCTAGTGGTTCTGGTTCAATCAGTGTCGAAGGTGTCGACTTGATACTCTTCAACTGAACCACTAGGTGATTCCCCTGCCTTTTCATACTCCAACTCAGTATTTTCATCAATTAATGTCCTTCGGGCTGCTGATTTATCTGATCTGCGTTTGTATTTCATTGTACCTGTAGAGAAAAAAGTTAACATTCCGTTTTTGAAAAAGAGAATTAGATATGATATTTTCAGATTCTCATCACGGGTCATCACTACGGGTCGTACCATGAAGGTACGACGCATGAGAAGTCCCAGAATTACAAAAGAAATTAGTATGACTCGCAGGTATGACTCGTACCACAAAGGTACGATCTGTACCTTGAGTCGTCTGATGAAGCCCCCGCATTAGTATTTCTCTTGATTTTTCCATGACTCATGGTATGACCTGTAGGTCGATTGTATGAGTCGTAGGAAAGGCTTTTTATGCGACCTTGTTCAATTTGGTGGTACGAGTGCTTAGTACGACTCATAGTAGCAACCTACGGTCCGTACTGTGCCTCATACCACTTCTAGACCTTAGTCTATTTTCTTTTCTCAATTTGCAAGGGTTCTCTTTTCACACTTTTAGGTACTCAAATTTCCCCCAGGTCTAGGCAAATCATTAACTCAATTTAACCTATCCTCAATCCTCCCCTTTTTGACCTGTTTCCCGTTACTCTTTGTGGGTATTTCAAGACCTAAGTTCATCAAAGTTTTAGCATATCTCTAGTGGAAAAACCATTTCATAACACCCTGATCATTGTCTTTCTTCTCAAAATTATTTTTCGAGAATAATGACCAACTCACAGGGGTTTTGGCACCATCACATTTAGTATATGAGTGTTTAACAATGTTCAATGCAATACACTTACTTGATAGATGCTTCTTCAAATAGAAATCAATGTATAGGGTTTGGAAGAACTTGGTTTTAGCAACTACTTGCTTGATTCTTTGATGAGTATGAGTTATGGGTGTGGAGGAGGTGAGTTCAAGTCATGTGTTTGACTGTTATTAGAGTCAGAGAAGGGTCGTTTCCATTTGTGGGGTTTAAATAGGTAAGGGCAAATTTTAAAAGAATCTGGGCTGAGTCGGGTATTTTTTCTATATTTTACTCGTCACGACTCGTACCACGAGTCGTATTAAGTACCTACGACTTGTCCCTTGGACTCATAAGTTACCCTATTGAAGAAAACTTACCTGCTGACCTACGAATAGATCCTACGACTCGTACAACTTATGTATGATCCGTAGGATGAATCGTAGGTCAGATCTTGGAGTCATTTTTTCTCTGATCCTCACCACGACTGCTGCTACGGCTAGTAGGATCCCATCACGAGTCTTACTGAGATTCGTAGCAGCTAATGTTTCAGCCTCCTATCTTTAATTTCCCTACACACTAAGCACACATTAGTTCAATAACTTGGTTTGCCTCCCAAGAAGCACTTGATTTAACGTCGTGGCACGACGTAGGTAGCCTGGTTACTCAGACTTCACCAAACTACCACATGGGTTGCCTCCCAAGAAGTGCCTGATTTAACATCGCGACACGATGCAAATCTCTTGACTACTAAGAATTCGCCAAGTGGTTCATACTCATCCCTTAGAGCTGAGATTATACTAAATTCCTTGGGTTGCTTCATTGCCTTGCAGATGTTGAAAGTGACCTCTTCTTAGTTTAATCTAAACATCAGTAGACCGGCTTCCACATCTACTAGAGCCCTCCCGGTTTCAAGGAATTGTCACCCCAAAATGGTGGGGACCTCATAATCAAGCTCGCAATACAAAATCACGAAGTCTACTGGAAATATATATTTGTCTACCTTGACAAGCACATCGACTAGGATGCCCACTGGCTTTTTAACCGTTCTGTTGGCCATCAGTAGTCGCATGTTTGTTTGTGTGGGGGATCCTAATCCCAATTTCTTGAATACTTCCAAGGGAATCAAATAAATGCTAGTTCCCAGATCACAGAGTGCCCTTGCGAACTCGACATTGCCAATCATACATGGAATAATGAAGCAACCTAGGTCTTCCTTTTTCTAAGCTAGGACCCTTGTGGCTATGGCACTACAGTAATGTACATTTTCAATAGGCTTATAGCTCACATATATCTTCTTAGTAACTAGATCCTTCATAAACATTGCATATCCTTGCATCTGCTCAAATGCTTCGACCAATGGTATGTTCACAGATAGTTGCTTAAGCATTAAAAGGAATTTGTGGAACTTACCATTCTCAGCCTTTTTCTTCATCCTTTGAGGGAATGGTGGTGGTGGTCGTTGGATAGCTTTATGCACTTGGGTTTACCCTTGATCAATGTCAGGTTCCTTCTCGCCTCTCGGGGCCTCTTGTAACTCACCATTCTCTATCTCAGAAATCATATCATCTTCCTCAATTATGATCTCTTTCGTCCGCCAACTTCAACTGGAAATGGGGGGTCAACTGTGGTTTTACCACTCCTAGTCATAACTCCCATGCAATGTGCATCGTTCTTTGGATTTTGGACAGTGTTGCTAGGTAGTGTACCCTTTTGTCTAGGGTTCATTGATGCTGACAGTTGCCCAAGTTGATTTTCGATCTGCTTGATGGAGGTAGCATGCGATTCCACTTTATGACCTATACTTGATAAGTCACTTCAAATCTCCTTCAGTTGATCATCAGTGGACCTCACCTTCTTCAACATCTCAGCCATCATGTTCTCCAACTTTGATTGCCCAGCCTCTCCTTCTCTGCATTGGGAGGCACATAAACTCCAGCCCGAGCATTGCGTTATCCATCGTTTCGTCTCCAATCTCCTTCGCACTCATGACCTCCACTACAATCGCTAAACCCATTTCTATTTTAGTTGTCTCCATACTGGTTTCGGCCTTGATTTCTAGAACCTTGGTGCCAATTGTCTTGTCCAGACGCTTGGGCGTTGGTTCAGAAACCCACCACTTAGCTATCTAGGAAGTTTTCCTCTTCCTCAGAATCAGAGTGATCAGCTCCTTGCTCCGTTCCTTGAGTTCCCACTGCATTTACCTTTTTAGCTCCAACTCCCACAATATGCTTTGTTAGCAAGTCTAATGATGTGCGCATATGATCCAACTCCTAGTCACGTTCTTCTTCTTTCCTTCATTGGTCTGTAGTCAAACTAATAGCATATGTTCCTGCCACTGTATCAGCCTCCCTCGTATGCCAGGGCCTGTTTGTCTTAGTCACCCTATCGAGAATAGTGGAAGCTTTCTCCCAGGTGTGACTCATCAATGCTCCTCCAACCACCGTTTCTTCTACATCTTTGGTGCTATTATTCAGAGAACCTGTAAAAAAATTCCAACAAACTGTCATCTGGGATTTTGTGGTTAGGGCACTTTTTTAACTTCTTTTTGAATCTCAACCAAGTTGCATGAAGTGCCTCAGTCTTAGTTTGTCAAAAATTATAGATCTCATCCTTTGGCTTCAACATCCTAGATGGGGGAAAGAATCTCTCCAAAAAAGCCTGTTTGAGCTCCCTCTAGTTGGTTATGGAGTCGTTGGGAAACTCCAATAACCATAAAGTAGCTTCCCCTGATAGAAAATAAGGGAAGAGTATAAGTCATATGGCATTCTGGCTTACTCCGGGCAACCAGTACGCCTTCAATATTCCTACGAAGTTCATTAAGTGCAGGTTGGCGTCATCCGTTGCGTCACCACTGAACACCCCTTTCATGTTTAACAATTGAATCATGGTACTCGTAATGTTGAATTTAACCCCAGCGGGCAACAGTGGTGGCACAATTGCCTCAGTCGACCCAACTTCATCAATATTTGGGTCCTCATCATCGAAGAACTGAGGGGAAAATCTATGAGCTCTGTTGGTCGTCCCATGTCAACCAACATTTACTACCTCTTCTCTGTCATCTTCTACATGCTGTAGTGTAGCTTGCCGAGATAGCTCGTCTTTCCTAGCTTCTTCATCTATGCGGGCTTCTCTTTGCATGTGGTTCTCCATTCTATGTAGTGCTCTTTCAATTTTTGGATTTAGTGGAAGAAGGGGATCTCTTATGCTCCATGTGCTTGGCATTCAACGGAGAACAACCTGTGAGTATCAAAACCACAAAAATAAATGTAATTAAGGAAATAACTACCAAAAAGTCAAATATAAGAAAATTACCTTGTCTTAGCCGTATTCCCCTGCAATGGCGCCACTTTTCGATAATGCTCAAACCACACCTCTTACTAAAGTATGAATCAGACGTTGTCAATAAAGAATCGAACTAGAGGTTGGGATCGATCCCACAGGGAATATGGAAGAACTAGATTATAGCCGGTAAGTGAACTTGTGAGGTAGTTACATCAAAATTAGGGTGTTCTGAAGAAAATAAATAATAAAAATAATTATCAAAAATTCGGTTTTGAATCAATATTAAAGGATAACTAGGATTTTGTGTTCCCCATGGGTTCATAATTGCTTTGGGTATACACTCGTGATCATCACTAATACTTACTTATAGAACTGATGACATAGGTTTATTCAAATGACCAACCAGTCCTTATTGAATGACTATACTCTATTACTCGACCAAGTCTCATGAACGATTTCAAACTATCTGTTATCACTAAGTTTCAGATTTAACTATCCTGCGACAACAACTCAAGTTAACACAATGATCATCAAGATCAAGGCTCGGTTGTTATTCTCTTTTCCTAATCTCTACCTCTTAGACCTAAGAAAGTAAATAATTTGGGCATGTCCTAACGATGCGCACCGTTAAGAAATGTTTAAGCATGAAGAGAATAAAATATAAGTGTTTGTATTGGTTTTAGAAGCACTTTGTGCAACCCTAGCTTATTAATCCACCATGGTTCCCACAACCCTAGCTGTGGAGGTTTTAGCCTCTCATAGTTGTAAGGTTGTGAATTACATTCATGATTAAAAACATAAATCAATACTTACAAGTATGAATGAGTAAAACACTTTATTTAATTAATCAGCAAAATCTTGAAGAACAAATAGCAAGAACAAGAATAATTCAAGAAAAGGTTGATCACAAATCTAATCAACTCAATTCTCTCTTTCTCTCAATTGTCTAATGCTATCTCCAATAGTGTCTCTCATAAAACTATACTCAGATAAAAATCTTCTCTCTGATAAAAATAAAACATAAAATGTATTTATACGGATATAAGAATCCTTTTCCTAGGCTAACAGGGTGAATATCCATATCTGGTTCCGCCTACATCACAAGTCAACCTACGATCCATAGTGAGATCCTACTGTCTGTAGCATCCTTTCGTACATTACATGACTGGCTGTATTTTTGCTAAGTGTTGGATGTTGGTACGACTCTTACCTCCATCTTATGATACGTACTGATCTTCCCTAGCTTGACACTGAGATTTTGAAATATTTCTGAAGTTCATCACAACCTCCATGGTACGACTCATACCTTCATTCCATGGTTCATACTACCTTTCAGTAGCAGGAGTCAGCCACTTATGCAAATATTCTGAATCTTTTCACGACTTCATGACCATGACTCGTACAAGCTTTGTACAACTCGTACTGAGACTCGTATACTGCATCTCTTCAACATTAGTCTTCTACAACTTTTCACGGCCACTCGTACGACTCCTAGGACCTTCCTACGGCTCATACTGTGGACTGCAATTTGAGCCTATATTGCACACTTTAGGCTATCTTTTCAATCTTTTAGCTCCAATACCAATTTATCTTTTAACCAAAGGAAAAGTGTCTTATATCCACATAAATACACCTAAGTCCATGCTCTTTTTCTTAGTTTTGAGTGTCGAAAGTGCTGTAAATCCACAACACATCATTATACTACCTTCTCTCTATGTTTTTTCTACTAAAATAAAACATAAAAGGATTTATATAGAAATCAAAAATATTTTCCTTAGATAACAGGTAATTTTCCATATTTGACGCTGGCTTGACTCATGACTCATCATACGATCTATAACAGGATTGTTCGGGTCATACCTTCCTCTCATACATCCCTTGGCTGCTGCAGATTTGACTAAGTGTTGGTAGCTGGTATGACTCATACCATTGTCATACGAGTCATACCATCCATCCATGGCTTGGCATTGAGAACTTTGGCATCCTCTGAAGTTTTCTACAAGTGTTGTTGTATCCCTCGTACCTTCCTCCTACGACTCGTATTTGCTTGTTGCATCTGGAGTTCTGCCAAGTCTTTAAGAATCACTGAAGATCCCCATGGCTCATGGTATGCATCGTTAGTAGTTGTTACAATCCATACGTTCCACCCAGACCAAGAGACTTCCTTGTGCAATTTTCTTTTAAGATTTCCACGACTCCAGTTACGGCTCGTCCATCTTGGTAAGGCTCGTACTAGAGTCGTACTTTGCCTTCTCCTTTTTTTAGCCTTCTAAGTTTGCCCACGAGTCTCAGCATGACTCATACAATTAAGAACAACTCGTTCTAAGATTGGTATTTGGTTGATTTTCTGCACTTTTATACATCTTTTGCACAGTTTTTCTCCAACACCTATTTCCCCTGAAAACAAAGTAAAAGTTCCTCATATCCATATAAACATACCTATGTCCATGCTATTTTCTCAATTTTAAGCGTCGAAAGTATTTTAAACTCACAGCACATCATGTGGCACAACCTTGATCACGATAATATAGTCAGCGTGACACGCCACCGTCGTAGATGCCCACTATTTTGGGCATTCCCTTCTAGTATAAATTAATTCCTTGCATCGTATCATGACCTTGGATGCGGTATTGGTTCTTTATGGCACGTTGTTGAACCCCTATGTCATTTTTATCTTGTCTAATGTCCCATGATCCGACCTTTAACATTTATCTTCAAGTTAAGCTCTATTCGTTAGCAATTTCAACCTACAAAAAGGCCTAATAACACATGTTAGTTCATGGACACAATTTAATCAAACTATATGAGATTATAATCAAATTAGTTCACATACTAAGCTTGATTATGCGCATAAAATGGAACTTGAACATATAAATACACCCAAGATCAAGTTGTTCCAACATTCATTCTTGTGCAGGTACCATATGATCTAGAGTAGTGCGCTTTGAGTGCCGTAGGGAGCACCCTTATTTGTATGCTTTGCTTTTATGTGCATTGGACATTACACATTTTATAAGTTGGGGGTGGGGGTTGCAAACTTTTTTTACCCTTGGGGAATTTTTTTCTTGTATTTATTATGTTTTATGTGACTCTTGATTTGTATTTAAAAGTTGATTTTTGTGAGTCTAATTATGGTGTGTGATGTTTGTCTATATTTACCTCTTTCGTAGTGTAGAATTTTATTTCTTTTGTAACGTAGATTTCTCCTAGTTTTTCTTGGCCATGGCTCTTTTGAGGAGGCTTAATTTCTGTTTAATCTAGCAAATAAAAGTAATCAAGTGTCGTAGTATGTGGGCCCGATGATATATTATTAGGCAACTTTCTTAAGGGTACCAAACTACATGTTGAATCATTCTTGGTTAATTAGAGTGTTTTCTGACTTAGGTGATAGTGGTATATGAGATTATAGCATGCTATTGTGTTTCTTTGGAAAATTCCCCCCTTAAAATTTGTGCCACAACTATTTTGTATTGACATGTCTACCTCTGGTTTGGACATCTAATTGTCTTGATTGTTGTAGTGATTCCCTAGTTGAGAGTAGAGGTTATTAGTCCATTTGATATTCATGTGCCAATGTGTGGTGAGAAAAATTATGTTTGTTCACTTGTGGCGGTGACATTTTAGAACTTGCCTGGTTACTCATATTTTAGCTTAGGATTGACTTTGGGTTGTAGAGATGAACTTACGTCTTCTTTGTGTGTAAAAACACCATTTACCTAAATGATCCCACCAAATGATGCATGTACCCTTAGTATCTCCTTTTAAGCATATGACCTTTCTTCTTGATCAACTTTAATAAAACTTAAAACCAATTCTCAAGTTGATTCTCTTTTGAATCCATCCTCCTTGACACTATAAAATGTGATGAAAATATACAAAAGTATAAGTTAGAGGTGATAAGGTGTAAAAGAAAGAAAAGGGAAAAAGTGATTAGTTTTTGACCATTTGCAAGGTATATTGAGCAAGAAAAGAAAAGAAAAATAAAAAAATAAAAGAAAAGAAGAGAAAAAGACGACCAAAATAAATTAACTCACAAAAAGTACCTTAAGTTGTGAAAAATTGCTAAGGAATAAAAGGAAAAAAAAGAAGTCAAAAAGTGAAAAAGAATATGGGAATATAATGTAGTGTTCAGGGATGGTAATGAGCCACTAAAAGATCATATTTGTATCCTACCATCCCTTTGGGACAACATTATAAGATCTGAAAAGCCTTTATGTGATCTCAACCTAGATTTCCAAAAGAGAAGGCATTTGAGAATAAATGCAAGCATATGGTAGTTGTAACCTATCTTCTAAACATCTTTGTGAGAGTTGAGTGTCTTTCTCTTCTCTTTTGATCTTGTGTCCATATATTGTGTGTGACTAGTGATTCTAAAAATGGGCACTTTCCTTGGTCTAAATATGAGGGTATATGAATGATAATGGCTAGCATGAAATACTTCTCAATCTAGGTGTCTTATATGTTGAAATGATGTCATGAGTAGAGATTGCATGCTTAGTCTTAATTTTGTGAGAAAGGTATTTTTACTTGATAGAGGGGGTGACTTGCTTGAAAAATTTTGTGCTTGTATCTATTTTCCAAAACCACTCTAGTCATTGCACTTTGTGATGCCAGAACAACAGTTTAGGTCTAGGTTAGATTTTTTTATTTTAGTTGCTTGAGAAGAAGCAAAACTTTAAGTTGAAGGTGTTGATATGTCGGGATTTTGTGACACATTTTTACTTAATTTTATAGTGTTTTGCATGTCTTTGCTAATTTAAGTCAATACTAACTCTATTTTGCTAAGTTTCGAGAATACCTTGAGTTGATGGACTAAATATTCAATATGAGTCAATGAAGTTTGCCAGAAATGCCTAAAAGTCACTGAAGTTTGCCAGAAATAAGTAAAAGATGGACTGAATATTCAATATGAGGTATGCATTTTCAACCACATGTTGATCCAGAGAACACCAAAAAATGGTATGCAAAAGACGGCTCAAGATTCATTCTGCATTCTCAAAAGACGGACAGCTAGATGATCCATATTGTCCTAATAAATTTACCTGGTGAAGCAGTAAATGGAACAGGGCCAGGCAGACGATATTTTCAACCGACGATTTGAGAAACTAACATAGAGCTGTGTAGTTTGTTGGAGTTAGAAGGTTATTACAGACCATCAATGGCACGTATTTGCTTAGTCTCTGCAGGAGTACTACACCAACTTGATATATGAGTTTTATGCTTCATTCCAAGCACAACAAGAGGCTATGAAGCATAAAGGGAAGATGAATGAATTTTCCTTCCTTCTTTCAGTTTGGATCAGGGGTGTGGAGGTTGATATCACCCCAACTGCCATCAATGCATTGTTCTGGGCTGAAAAGATTGATCTAGGGACTGGTTATGCAGATAGAGTTGTCGACAAAGACAATACGTTCAATTAGATAGCCCCAATCACTGCCAGTGGTCAGCCACTACGGGCCTCTATGTGTGAGGAGATTTTGAGGAATGACCCTAAGTTCGACGAAAAATTGTGGTTAGAGTTTGCATGTGGCTAGATCATGCCAAGAAAGAATGACCAGAGAGTGAATCTGGAGCTACTATACTTATCGCCTGTATCATGACAGGGGTGCACATAAACTTAGGGGAAATCGTGGCCAACAAAATAAAAAGAAAGGCCATGCAGCAGGGAACGTTGATTCCATACGCGGTGCTTATCTCTCAGCTATGCCTTAATGCAGGGGTGCCACTATTCCCTCACGAGTGTCCTATCTCCGCTACTGGTGTGATCGATGTGGAGAGAAAAGGTATGCCAAGGCACCCAATCTGAAGAGAAAGAGGTTGCAAGCTTTTGAGGCACCTGAAGGCTCTACCTCCCATGACATAGAAGAGAACCCTGTTGCTCCTGATCTTAATATGCAACATCCCGATACATCAGGTCATGCATCGAGGGAAGTACCAATTGGAGGGCCTTCATCACTGCCCATATCCTTTCACTCAAGTGGAGTACAAAAGCTGGCTAAAATAACTATTTCTCATGAGAGCCAACTCCAAAAGCTTGCCCAAAATCTCTCGGCTCTTATTGCAAGAACTGTAAAGCGGGAGATGAAGAATGTTTATAAAATCCTGACCAAACTCTACTCCCGAGTAGATGTGGTGGAGGGAGATATCTCTTCACCTCAAGTGGAAGTGTGGGACTTGAGTGAATCGGCACCACTGGCAGACTCGAATCTGAGTGCTCTTGACGCAGCCATGACTGCACTATCCACAGCCCGGGCCCCATTGACGATCTGTTTGAGGGCTTAGGCAGGAAGGAGGAGCCAAATTTAGGATTCCTCGATGATGATGAAGGGTATGATGATAAGGATGAGAAGTAACCACTTCATGGAGTTCCCACCATTCTTTCTATTTTTCATGCATATATTGGGGACAATGTATTGTTATATTCAGGGGTGGATCGAGCTCTTTTTTTCTCTCTTGTGGTTATTATTGACTTGTTGTTCCCTTGTCGGGCTTGTTGTTGTTAATATTTATGTTGCCCTTGTCGTTCCGAATTTTTAATGTTTTAGATGATTGTTAGTTTTTTTATTGTGATGGAAGGCCCTCGTTGGGCTGTTTGTTAAATGAAAAAAAATCTTTTGTTGGATTGTTAGTGAAAATGATGGGTTCTTTAAAATCAGAACATGTTATTGAACCATGTTTTAATTATCATCTCTTATTTATAGTAGTTCGTGAATAAATTCCACAGGTTTTCTTCAAATGACATTTCTTTCTCAAGAAGCGATTTTCTTCTCTTTTCTTTTGTTGTCGAACCGGCTACCATTTCCCATTGATGGATTGAGAAATGACTTTCTTAAGGTAAAATGCCAAGTTTAAAGTTCTTTTTGAATCAACGATTGCAATTGCTTCCAAGTGGTAGCACCAGAAAGAAAATTTTAAATGGCATGGATGTTAAAAAATGAATTTTGAGAAGGAAAGGGGTAGTTGAATTTGAAAGCTAAGTACTATTTTGTCATAAGTTATACATTCTTTGTTTGGATTTTTGATTCACATGATATGTTGTTTTACGAATCTTGATGTGGTGATGAAAATGGTGTGAACTCCTAGGAGGGTGATGCTTTGTGGGAAAGGTTTTAGTTTAATTCTCTTGCATGAATGATTTTCTAGAACTTGCCCCAAGTGTGACTCAAGGCAAAATCGAAAATGTAGTTGCACATAGAGGATGATTTTAGGCTTTGTTTGGGATAGCTAGTTTACCCATATGACCTCCTTGAGGATGAACTCTTTCTAGACAAAGTTGAGCCTTTAAGACTTTTTCTTGGAAATCACATTACGAGCCTATTACCCTTTCATAATCCCTCTTTGGCACCCATCCTTCCTAGTGCTAGTTGTGAGAAGAAATGCAAAAATGTTGCTTGAAGTCTCAAAAGTGTGGGAATAGAAAAGGGAAAGATGAAGCAAAAGCATATGTTTGGGGGTTACAAAAAGGAAAATGGGAAAAATGATGTGAACTTCAATGTGAGATAGCACCACATTATGAAAAGATTGAATGAATTATTTGTGCGAAAAGAACTGAATTGTAAAAAGATGTAATACCCCAGAAGACCTAAGACCAGACCCGAGAGTTGAAATAAAGAAAATTGAAAATTTTACACCAGAGCATAGAATGACTCATTCTGTAACCCATGGGGAAGACCACGAGTCATGAGGTGACTCGTGGTGAGGTACTGGAATTGAGTTGAAAAACTATTGATGGGGTCACCACAGGCATGACCACGAGTCGTGGTCAGGCCCCATGATTCATAAGGTCAGTCGTGGCCAAGGAAATTGAAAAGGGAAATGTGAGTGGTAGTGCACCTGACGGTTGGACCCCATAAGTCGTGGTCAGAAACCACAATTCATTGGGAGGATCATGATCAACAGGTAACTAATGACTTTAGGTTGAGGTAGTGTAGATGACGAGTGATGGCCACGAGTTGTAGTCATGGACAACGATTGTATGATGGCCCATTATGAGTTCCAGGTTAAACCTTGAAAATGTACCAAAAGATTGATGTAATGAGCCGTGGTTGGTGGCAACAACTCGTTAATTACCTCGTGGGGACTGACGAGCAGTTATTTTCTGCTAAGTTATTAATGGTATTCTCATCATTCCTATGATCTAGGCTACTATAATATGTTTTTTAAGCTATGAATGATGGGTTTTAAGAGGGGAAAAATCTATCTAATTCATTCCTATTCATACATGCAAGAGTAAGAGTCTAGAGAGGTGATTAAGACTAGTCCTTCAAGGTTCTTCTTCTAATCTTCCTTGGGCAATCAGAGAAGTGGTAGAATCAAACCATTTTAGGTACGTAGGGTTATGAATGGGTGAATCCGTATAAACCCATGCCCAATCTCTCTCCAAATCATAAAATTCCTATGATGATTCTATGGGGTTTTAACTCAATGCATGAAATTCCTAATTCGCTACATGGGTATGATTTAAATGTATTTCTACTATTGAATTATGATTCATGGGCATGTTTTACGTTGTTTTTCATTAAAATCATGTTTCATGTTTTTTAAAATTTCAATGCCCATTTGTGAGAAGTTCATGAAAGTTAAGATTTATGATGAATGTTTATATATGATTAAATATTAATGATGAAGAGCATGTTTTCAAGTTACCCATGTTTATAATTATGTTTTCAAGTGAATTGAGTATTTTCAAGCATGTTAAGGTATTGAGAAATGCCCACATGTTCAAGAATGACTTACGATTTATGATATGAATTTCATGATTTATCAATTTATGACGTTGGCCGATTAATGGGCCCTTGATTAATGTTTATTTGGCCATGAATCTCAATGAATGATATTTTTTTATTTATACACAAGCCTAATGTTCATGTTTTTGGAAGCCTTGTCTAGCACTGAGTAGCCCAATGTTCAAAGGACTACGCTAGTGTCTCATAACTATTTACCACCCTAGGTTTATGTTGAAACATTACAATGTTAATGGATCCCCTCTTTCGTGATATCACATAATGCACGTCCCTTGCCTGGCAAGCCAGGGACGACTATGCCCACTTGAGTGAGATAGTTGGTGGTACACCCCGTAAGTTTATAAAGTTTAGTCGGCCTATTTGTACGTTGGTTGAGAGATTTAGAGTGCCATACATACGAGGAAAGGGCCCAGGGAAAGGCCGAACGAGTGCAAAGTTGGGATTTCACGGGAGGAGGCCGAACCAAGTTGCCCTGTCCACCGCCTCAAGTATATATATGTTCCCTCCTTTGATTTTATTTCATTTCAACATATCTTCGGCCAACAGAGGGAGAAGACGAACCAACTAATAGGAAATCTTCTTTTTAAGCTACGAATCGCTACCCAAATTCAAATTAACTTCAGGTATCGAAGTAGAAAGCTGCGAGAAGCATTACTACGGAGGTACGTTCCCAAAATTTTACCGGCAAATCGTAACTCCGCCAAGCTAAAGTTTTTGGAATTGCTCCAATCTAGTGTTAATACGATCACAAGCTTAAAGTAAGCATTTCTCCCCTCTAGATTCTCGAGAAATTATGAGTTTTCAATCGTGATCTGCCAAGTTGAGATATAGTTAATATTTATACATAAATTTATCATTTTTTCCGAATTTAGTATTGAAATCAGCCTCATTCTTCCTATAATACAATTGAAGTTTAGAACAATAGTTGAATACAAGCAAAAACTCGCCAGTTAGCCAATAACCGACAATCGAGGTATGTTAAGGCAGTTCCTTCAGCAAGTTAGTTCCTATGGTATTATAACTCAGTCTAAATCCCAGTAAGAGAATCAAAAGTACGTAATCATGAAGAGTTGTTGCTATTAGCTGATACTAGTATTCTACATTGTGTTGGGATTTGATTTGTCTATATAGTCCTCCGTAACCAACCCCAGAGTTATTAGCTGTGTCGACCCCCGCCATGGGCGAGATGACGTCGCTCCAGAAAGAGCGACATGCCGTCTGCAATGGACGAAGATGGGACCCCAAGTACTCATAGAGTCCATTCCATGGCTGGACTATTATACATATAACGTATCGACAGCACACCCTCGACGAGCCTGGTGCCCGGGGTGCAGATATCAGGAGTCCACTGGTCATAGACACAGCTACAGTAAGGAGTTGAGCGGGCTCAGTTGCAGACCCAGGGAACTGGCAGGACGGCTATAGCTACCAGTATGACCCGTTATGACCTTGATAGGGGTATCTAGATTAACGTGTACTCACCAGGGCTTATGGGGGCCCTAGGTAGGTTTTTCTGTGCTGGTTGTACCTTCCGGCTTATGGTGGCCAGGTAAGGTTCTTGATTTCTTTAGTTATTGGTAGACTTGATAATAAAAACCCAGCTATTCAGGTATGACTTCTGTCCCCTTTCTTTCAATTATTTCAGCTTCATCTTTACTACTCAGTTATTTACAGTTATCGACTTACATATTCAGTACCTATTGTACTGACGCCCTTTCTGGGGCACTGCATTACTTGCCTGCAGGTAAGGATATACGAGGAGCATGTCCCTCGTAACTTTCAGCCAGCATCACCCGAACAATTTGCTCCTTGCTTCTAGAGCCTATAGATAGAAGGTTTACCCCTTTTGACTGTACAGTTTATGGGTAGGTCGAGGCCCTGTCCCTACCATCGTATTACTCCTAGAGGCTTGCAGATTGTATCTATTTCCCTATGGTTAGTTGTTATTGGCTGTGCGGGGCCTATATGTGCTTCAGTTTATGTGTTGTCCGTGTAGGGCCTTGTTCAGCTAATAGATTAGCGGCCTTGTGGCCATAGTTTGATGTAGCTCATGATCTACTTTAGTCATAACTAGACATCATGGTGGTCTTGTTGGCCCTCATAGGATTCCTTGTTACTGATTGTTCTGGTTAGCTATTTTCTTTCACAGGTGGCTATAAGGCCTTGTCGGCCGGAGGTTGTATTTACAGCCAAGATATAGCCCATCATTTTCTTGAAGTAAGAGTCAGTTCTAGGCCTGCACCAAAAGTGGTTAAGCCTAGTCAGCTCAGTCAGTTCAGATCCTAGTAGGCACCAGGTACCAGTCATACCTCCCAAGGAGGGGCGTGAGAAACTTTGTATCATAGCAGGTCGTATCCCAGGGAGTCTGCAAGCTGTGCTAAGTAACGTCTTGTCTATGGATGTGTTGTGCACCACATACCATATGCAGGAGGCTGCGAGGCATGATAGGATGGTTACTGTTTCTTCTTATCCAGTCGTGCTATAGAGCTGTATGATATAGGATTGAATTCCTAAGCTTACCATATTTCTTTTATCCACAGAAAAATGGCAGACTCGCGACACCCTACGACTGGCAGGAGATTGGATGTAGCAGACGGAGAGGGAACTAGTAGGGTGACTCAACTAGAGTTAGCTCATCCTGAGGGCGACAGGTAGGCTTCATCTCAGTCTCGCTAGCACTCTTCACCACGTCAGGAGCTGCTCGAGGCAGAAAATGTGACGGCACCGCCTCCAACAGTTTTTATACCAGTACCATCAGATCAGGAGGTTAGGAGTGTTGTTGTAATGTTAGCTCATATGATGGCCGCACAGCACCAGCCTGTAGTACCGGTAGCTGCAGAATCTTCAGGAGGGCCTGGTAGATTGAGGGTCCGAGAGTTTCTTGCACTGAGTCACCTGTAATTCATAGGGACAGATCGGGATGAGGACCCTTCGGATTTTCTAGACCAGTTCCAGTGAATTTTTAGGGTAATGCATGCCACCCCCGCAGAATCAATGGAGTTAGCAGTATTTCGATTGTGGGACATTGCGGTACTATAGTATGAGAGCTGGGAAAGGTCCTGAGGAAGAGATATTCCCCCTCTTACTTGGCCCAATTTCTCCGAGGCCTTCTTAGACCATTATCTACAATGGGAGATCCGCCAAGCTAGGGTAGATCAATTTTTGAATTTGGAGCAGGGTTCGATGAGTGTCCGAGAATATGCTATGAGGTTTGATTCCTTGGCCCGATATGCACCGACCTTTGTGGATACCATGCCAGCCAGGGTGCACTGGTTTATCTTGGGGATGAATCCAGAATATGTAGAGACCTGTATCACGGCTACCTTGTGAAAGGACATGGATATTGCTCGTGTACAGGAATTTGCCCAGAATTTTGAGGGGATCCGGCAGCGGCAGCGAGGGATAAAGAGGGCACGTCAGGAGCAGCGCCGCAGGAATAGACCTAGTGAAATGCATACAGAGTCCCGAGGTGGACCTAGACCATGATTATTAGACAGACCACCTAGACCCCCACCTCCACAACAACAACAGGGGAGCAGGTTTGGTCGTCAGGGACAGTCAGGGCCCAACGAGAGTTCACGGTCACCAGGATCACAACAACAGAGGGGGTCAGAGCAGAGCAGATTTACTGTACCACTTTTCCCTGTTTGCAGTCGACGTCATTCTGGGGCATGCAGGTATGGTTCTATGGCCTGTTATACATGTGGACAAGAGGTTCATCGGATGAGGGACTGTTTGGCTCGAGGTCAGAGTGATAGGGACCGGCAAGAAAGATCTTCAGTAGGGTCATGCGCCCCAGCATCTCCAGCAGGGCGCAGGCCCTTAGCTCTAGCCGGCAGAGGCCGAGGTAGGTTAGGGGCTTCTAGTTCAGGTACCGATCCAGACCGTATATATGTTTTATCGGGGCGACAGGAGTTAGAGTCGTCGTCGGATGTTGTGACAGGTATGCTGGACAGTTGCTCTCATTCTGTATATGCTTTGATAGACCCAGGTTCCACTTTATCTTATGTTACCCCGTTAGTGGCTTGAAAGTTTGATATTACACCGGAATCACTTCGCGCGACCTTTTTCAGTGTCTACTCCCATCGGTGATTCCATTATAGCTAAAAGGGTTTACCGAGGGTGTACAGTAGGGATCGTTGGTGGCTAGACTTTAGCAGATTTTGTAGAATTAGAGATGGTTGATTTTGATGCAATTATGGGTATGGATTAGCTAGCTCCATGTTGTGCCAATGTAGAATGTTGGACCAAGATTGTCCGATTCCACTTTCCCGGGGAGGCAGTACGGGACTGGAAGGGTAGTGCGGCTACGCCAAAAGGTAGGTTTATTTCCTATCTTCGGGCAAGGAAATTGATAGCAAAGGGATGCATTTATTATATAGTCAGGGTTCAGGATGTTCAAGCAGAATCTTCGACTCTTCAGTCCATTCCAGTAGTCAATGAATTTTCAGATGTATTTCCAGATTAGCTACCTAGCATTCCCCCAGAACGGGAAATCAATTTTTCAATTGACCTATTACCAGGTACTCAGCCCATAGCTATCCCTCTGTACCGAATGGCTCCTGCTGAGCTCAGAGAGTTGAAGGAACAATTGAAAGATTTACTAGATAAGGGCTTCATCAGGCCGAGTACTTCCCCGTGGGGAGCCCCAATCCTATTTGTAAGAAAGAAGGATGGCTCTCTCCGTATGTGTATAGATTATCGACAGCTGAATAAAGTCACTATCAAGAATAAGTACCCACTTCCCAAAATAGTTTCAAAATTTTTGATCAGTTACAAGGGGTGAAATATTTCTCCAAAATTGACTTATGGTCAGGGTACTGTTCAGTCTGTTTCGCAACTACACGCAAGTGCACGTGATCGAACAAGTAGTGAAATGGCTAAAGTAAGCCAAGTATCGATCCCACAGGGACTGGACCAAGGTAATAATCGAATCAAGTGTCAATGAACTCTAACTCTAAAAATGCAGACAAC
>JACEIK010001421.1:158910-204538 GCA_018107945.1 Datura stramonium
TTCGATCTGAAAATACTATCTGTATTCTGATTTCTTATTCTGAACTCTTTTCTGCATGAAACTGATTCTCATACTGAGCTATACTGTATCTGAGATATTACCTGACTGACTGATATTGCTTTACTAACTTTTATTATGAATATATCATAATATTATAAACACATGCTTGCTAGATTAATACTGGACTCAATTCTCGACTTCTGAACTCTTTGTTCTATAGTTCATGCTATTTGCTATACTGAATTACTAACTTGCCGAAGGAACTAGCTTTACATGCCTTCGCTTCGGATTTCCCGACTAACTGCTCGTAGATCGGTCAGTACTTCTGCTATTTCTCCCAACTACATTCATATGTATATCAATTAGAACTAAATACGCTAATATTCTGGAAGAAAATATAATATATATATATAGCCCAAACCTTGGCTTATCGAAAAACGGTCGAAAACTCGCTATTTCTCGAAAGTCCAGAAAGGAGAAATACTCACTTTAGGGCTAGGAGTATATTGAAACTAATTTGGAGCAATTCTACTTACCTTAGCTCGGTACCACGACGATTCGCCGACCGAATTTCACGAAACTAAACCTGTAGGAATGCTCCTCGCTGCTTAATACCTCACTACCCAAGGTTATACCGAGTTTGGACAGCGTATAATGGCGTAATCGGAAGGAAATTTCCTCAAACCCTTCGCACCCTCTGTTTCTCTTCGTGTTCTGGAAATAAAATGATGAAATGAAGTTAAAAACNCATGCATCTTAGCTTCCTAAAATTACATTTTTCCTGCAAAACAACACTAATCATGTTGGTTAGTATAAATTCACATTTTAAGTACAAATCACATGAGAATATACAAATAACGATAGATACACAAGAAGAAATGAAGCATTTAAGTATCACTTGGGCATTTAATTCTACCCAAGATCAGGTACCATCAGGTCCGGGTTTGTGAGAAAGGTATTCCAAAAACTGCTTTCATGACCAGGTATGGCCATTTTGAGTTCCTAGTGATGTCTTTTGGATTGACGAATTCTCCGGAGGTGTTCATGGACTTGATGACAGCATCTTCAGGCCATATATGGACCTGTTTGTTATAGTATTTATTGATGATATTCTGTTATATTTCCGCTCAGAGGTAGATCACTGGGATCACCTACGAACAGTACTCCAGACTCTCAGGAATTTCCAACTGTATGCGAAATTTTCTAAATGTTAATTCTGGCTGAATTCAGTAGTCTTTTTGGGCCACATTGTGTCAGATGCCGGCATTCAGGTGGACTCACAGAAAATTGAAGTAGTAAATACATGGCCTAGACCTACCACCCCGACCGAGGTACGTAGATTCCTGGGATTAGCCGGGTATTACAGGAGGTTCATGAAAGGATTTTCTACCTTAGCAGCACCTTTGACCAAGTTAACTCAGAAAGTAGTCAAATTTCACTGGACTGAAGCATGTGAACAGAGTTTTTAGGAATTGAAAAAACAGACTGACCTTGGAACCGGTATTAGCATTGTCAAAAGGATCAGAGGGTTATGTGGTGTACTGCGATGCTTCAGGCATCGGGTTGGGATGTGTTCTTATGCAGCATGGTAAAGTAATTGCTTACACTTCCAGACAGCTGAAGAAGCATGAAAAAAACTACCCTACCCATGACTTGCAATTAGCCGCGGTGATTCATGCCTTGAAAATGTGGAGGCACTATTTGTATGGCGTGCGTGTTAGATATTTTTACTAATCATAAGAGCCTCCAGTATATCTTCACATAGAAAGAATTGAACCTATGGCAGTGTCGCTGGTTAGAGCTGTTGAAAGACTATGATGGGAATATTTCGTATCACCCAGGGAAAGCCAATGTTGTAGCGGGTGCCCTCAGCCGTAAGTGTATGGGGAGTTTAGCACACCTGAAGCCAGGACAATGGGAAATGTCCCGAGAATTACATTAGTTAGCCAATTTGTCCAACCGTATAGTAGATTCAGGAGACAATGGAGCAGTCATTCAGAATACGATAGTATCGCCATTAGTTGTGGAAGTGAAAAATGGATGTACGAACACCCTAACCTGGTTCATCTCAGAGATAAGGTTCAGCGAGGGGAAGTTAAAGATTTCCAGGTAACTGAAGATGATGTTTTGAGATATAGGGATCGCCTCTGTGTTCTACATGCGGTAGGACTTCGCCAGCAAATTATGGGGGAGGTGCATTATTCCCGTTACTTTCTTCATCCGAGTTCAAAAAAGATGTATCATGATATAAAAGAGATTTACTGGTAGCCGGGAATGAAAAAGGAGATAGAAGAATTTGTAGCTCAATGTCCTAATTGCAAATAGGTGAAAGCCAAACATCAGAAACCCGGTGGACTGACACAAGAAATAGCAGTTCCTATGTGGAAATGGGAAGCAATTAATATGGACTTTGTGATAGGGTCACCTCGTACCAGGCATAAATTTGATTCTATTTGGGTCATCATTGATAGGTTCAAAAGGTCAGCCCACTTTCTGCTAGTCAGGGCTACTTTCTCAGCCGAAGACTATGCAAAATTTTATATCATAGAAGTAGTCAGATTACATGGTGCCCATTACCTATCATTTCTGATAGGGGAGCATAATTCACAACTAGATTCTTGCAGTCTTTCCAGAGAGGTTTGGGAACCCAGGTTAATCTAAGCACAACATTCCACGCTCAGACAGATGGGTAGGCCGAACGTAATATTAAAATGCTCGAGGATATGTTACGAGCGTTTGTGCTGAATTTGGAGGTAACTGGGATGAACACTTACCGCTCATTGAGTTTGCCTACAATAACAGTTACCATTCATCGATTCCAATGGCACCTTATGAGGCTTTATACGGGTGAAAATGAAGGTCCCCAGTTAGTTGGTTTGAAGTGGGATAATCGGGGTTAATTGGGCCAAATATAATTCATCAATTAGAAGAGAAGGTAAAGCTTATCAGAGAACGTCTGCTGACAGCTCAGAGCCGCTAGAAATCTTACACTGATATGCGGCGTAGAAACCTAGAGTTCAGTGTAGGTGACTGGGTATTTTTGAAAGTCTCGCCGATGAAAGGCGTGATGAGGTTTGGAAAAAAGGGTAAGCTCAGCCCGAGATTTATTGGGTCGTATTGAATACTTCGGAGAATAGGTCAGGTGGCATACGAGCTAGATTTACCTTTAGAGTTAGAATTCGTTCATCCGGTTTTCCATGTGTCGATGCTACGAAAGTGCATAGGGATCCGTCTCAAGTCATGCCAGTTGAAGACGTCTAGGTTACTGAGGAATTGGCCTATGAAGAGTTTCCAGTAGCTATACTAGATCGGCAGGTTCGCAAAGGACTAAAGATGTTGCCTCTGTTAAAGTATTGTGGAGGAACAAGAACAGAGAGGAAATGACTTGGGTAGTTGAGGATTACATGAAATCTAGATATCCCCATTTGTTCCAGGCTTAGCTTAGGCCGTGCAGTTAAGGTACCTTTAGTATTTCAGTTATGGCCTTATGATTTGTGTGTTGTGTACAACTCAATTGACTATAATCTTATTGTGAAAAAGTTGTGATAATATTGTATGAATTGCCTATACTGGACTTTTCTGCGTTTCAGGATTTTTGGATAGTCCATATTACAGGGGAGACTCTGCCGAAATTTTTCCTGGATAAGTAATTGCAAGGTTAAGGTTCTTACAAATAGAAGTTAACATTTCAGAATGAATGTTCTTAAGGGGGGAGGATGTTACACCCCGTAAGTTTCTAAGGTTTATTCGGCCTATTCGTACGTTGGTTGAGAGCTTTAGAGTGTCATACGTCCGAGGAAAGGGCCCGGCGAAAGACCGAATGAGTGCAAAGTCGGTATTTCACGGGAGGAGGCCGAACCAAGTTGCCCTGTCCACTGCCTCAAGTATATATATGTTCCCTCCTTGGATTTTATTTCATTTCACTATATCATTGGTCAGCAGAGGGAGAAGACAAACCAACTAATAGGAAATCTTCCGTTTAAGCTATGAATTGCTGCCCGAATTCAAATTAATTTCGGGTATCGAAGTATAAAGCTGCGAGGAGCATTACTACGGAGTTAGTTCCGCAAAATTCTCCCGAAAAATCGTAACTCCGGCGAGATAAATTTGTATAAATTTCTCCAAACTAGTGAAAATACGATCACAGGCTTAAAGTAAGCATTTCTCCCTTCTAGATTCTCGATCAATTATGAGTTCTCGATCGTGATCCGCCAAGTTTAAATATAGTTAATATTTATACATAAAGTTATCATTTTCTCTTAATTTAGTATTGAAATCATCCTCATTTTTCCTATAATACGATTGCAGTTGAGAAGAGTAGTTGGATACGAGATGAAATCGCCATTTAGTCAGTAACCAGCAATCGAGGTATGTTAAGGCAATTCCTTTGGCAAGTTAGTTCCTATGGTATTATAACTCAGTCTAAATCCTAGTAAGAGAATTAGAAGTATGTAATCCTGAAGATTTGTTGTTATTATCTGAGACTAGCATTCTACATTGTGTTGGGATTTGATTTGTCTATATAGCCCTCCGTGACCAACCCCAAGGTTATTAGCTGTGTCGACGCCCGCTAGGGGCGAGATGACATTGCTTTAGAAAGAGTGACATGCCATCCGCAAGGGATGAAGATGGGGTCCCAGGTCCTCATTGAGTCTATCCCATGGCTGGAGTATTATACATATGCCGTATTGGAACCACACCCCCGACGAGCCTGGTGCCTAGGGTGCAGATATCAGGAGTTCACTGGACTCAGACACAACTACAATTAAGAGCCGAGCGGGCTAAGTTACAGACCTAGGGGACTAGAAGGACAGCTATAGCTACCAGTATGACTCCTTATGACCTTGATAAGGGTATCTATATTGACGTGTACGCACCAGGGCTTATGGGGGCCATAGGCTGGTTGTTCTGTGCTGGTTGTACCTTCCAGTTTATGGGGGCCAGGTAAGGTTCTTGTTTGCTTTAGATATTGGTAGACTTGATAATAGAAACCTAGCTATTCAGGTATGAATTTTGTCCCCTTTATTTTAGTCATTTCAGTTTTATCTTTACTACTTAGTTATTTACGGTTATCGCCTTACATATTCAGTACCAATTGTACTGACGCCCTTTCTGGGGCACTGCATTACATGCCTGCAGGTACTGATAGATGAGGAGAAGTTCCCTCGTAGCTTTCAACCAGAATCACCAGAACAATTAGCTCCTTTCTTCCGGAGCTTATAGATAGAAGGTTTGTCCCTTTTGACTCTACAGTTTATAGGTAGGTCGGGGCCCTGTCCCG
This sequence comes from Datura stramonium, assembly GCA_018107945.1. Taxonomy (NCBI): domain Eukaryota; kingdom Viridiplantae; phylum Streptophyta; class Magnoliopsida; order Solanales; family Solanaceae; genus Datura; species Datura stramonium. The sequence goes on from JACEIK010001421.1 coordinate 164,192, forward strand.
ACCATCGTATTACTCCTAAAGTCTTGTATATTGTATCTATTTCCCTATGGTTAGCTGTTATTTGCCGTGTGGGACCTATATGTGCTTCAGTTTATATGTTGTCCGTGTGGGGCCTATATGTGCTTCAGTTTATGTGCTGGCTGTGTGGGGCCTTGTTCAACTAATAGATTAGCGGCCTTGTCTTCCATAGTTTTGTGTTGTTCTGGATTTACTTTACAGTCATAACTAGATATCATTGTGTTCTTGTCGACCCGCATAGGATTCCCTATTACTGCTTGTTTTGGTTAGCTGTTTTCTTTCATAGGTGGCTATAAGGCCTTGTTGGCCGAAGGTTGTATTTACAGCCAAGATATAGCCCATCGTTTTCTTGAAGTAAGAGTCAGTGCTAGCCCTGCACCAAAAGTGCTTAAGCCTGGTTAGCTCAGTCAGTTCAGATCCTAGTAGGTTCCAGGTGCTAGTAATGCCTCCCAAGAAGGGGCGTGAAAGTTGGGGCATCATGTAAGGCTCTACCATGATGGTGTCGGTTATGACGAGTCCTCCCATTTTTTCACATGTTTTTAGGCATTTTTTTGTTGATGTTATTTTGGCTCAAGTTATGATTTATAAAGTTTCTCTTATGACTATGATAACTAATGAATTACGAATGTTTTGAAAACCTTGAGCCTTATGTTGTATTATGATATTTATGTTGTGAGCATGTTTTCCTACTCCTATGATCTCTTATGAATTTTTACATATATTAAATGTCTGTTTTACTTACCTTGCATACTTGGTATATTCCACGTATTAACCGCATACACTATGCTGTATCATTTCATGATACAGTCTTCGATCTTCAGACCCAACACCGTCATTATCCCATTATTGGAGTTAGCGTCCAGCTCATTGGTGATTCTTCATTCTCTGAGGACCAGTTTGATATAAGTTTTCTAGACTTGTCAGGTTAGTTGGGGGTGTTGTCCCATCAACCCATCATATATGTTAGAGGCTTTCAGACTATTTGTAGTAATCAGTTGTCATGTATAAAGTGCATTTCTCTTTCCATGTTATGATATGATTATGCTTCTGCTATGTTATTATGCTATGTATTCAGCTTTACTTGATTGAGATAGATGTATGTTCATGCCATGGGTCGACTTGGAGTCTCGGGGCTCCTTGTCCCGTGTTATGGTCCTGGTCTACATTCGGGTCGTGTCAAACTTGGTTTCAGAGCAATAGGTTTGAAGTTTCCTAGTGCATTTGAATTTCGCGTTAAGTAAAGTCTTTTTCGTGGATTTGAAGCGTGCCACACTTATGACGAAGAGGCTACAAGACGTTTAGGAAATGTTCCTTTCTTTCATGACTATATCTCGTGCCATGAGTTTGACTTTCTCTATCCCCCTAACGCGTGCTATACGCGTGTGCAGAAACATGTCTTCTTAGGAGAACAATGGGAGTCAGCCAGCTCCACCAACTCTAACGGGCCTAATGCAAGTTATAGATGCAAAACTCGGGGCCGCCCTCAGGGTGTTGTTACGAGCAATAATCACCTAACCTAACCAACATATCATCGCATCAGTGAACCCTACTAGAGAGGCGGTAGCTACTAGGGTTCAAGAACTCACGAAGAGGAGCCCGTATAAGATTGGTTATTCGAATATGGGTGGAAAGAGTATGGGGAAATAAAGGAGGAACAACAGGCCCAAGGCCGAAAACCTTGAGAGTTCCCAGCAAGGGTTGAGTAGTGGGAGTTAATCTCAACCCCGTCAGAGGTCTTTAGCTCAAGTTTGATTACACAACCCCCAGTGAGGGAGATTACTTACCTAGTTTATGGGCGCTGCGGGAAGAACCACCTAGGGAAGTGCTTGGTAGGTTCAGATGTTTGCTTCTATTATGGCCAACCCGGTCATAAACATAGAGATTTCCCTTCAGCCAGGCGAGACTGCAAGAGAGGTTGTGCCCCAGCTATCACGTCTGAGCCCATCCATCGCAGCAACGCAACTTACCTAGAGCAGGTGGCAGCCAATCCCAGACATGGTCACAGGTACATTATAAGTCTTTATACCGAACCTTGCATGATGTCTAGTCTCGAGAACTACTGCACAAAGTACAAGATTCCATTTGTGTATTTTAGTATGAGGTTTACTTTGTGAAATGTAGGGAGTGATTATAAGTATGAAATCTTCAGCGGTAGCTTTGAAAAAGAATAGGAAGCCCGAAGCAAGTGATATTAGTGTAACGTTAATGAAGAATACTAGAGCCTTAGAGTGATCGCCGTCAACTAAAGGGGGAAATGGCTAGTGAAGGTCCAAGTCAGGTCTTGAGTTTCTAGTATGAAAGTTCTATGAATAGTATCTGGAGGTAGTCCATCCATTCCCCTTTGGATGTTTCCCTTATGTTTCGCTTGATTCTATGCTCAACTCATGCTTACGTTCAAAACCCCAAGATGATAGGCAACCCCGTCCATCAGTGATCCCAACATTACCCATTCAACTTCATTTCATGACCCTCGCTATGTATGTGAACCCATGTCTCTCAATATTCTTAGCTCTATGAACTCAGCCCAAGACTTGCATTATCAACTCATAAGATCATGCTATACTAGGTATATGCTCAGCTTAGATTTCTTAAATGATTCATGCTTATGATTCCCTTGTTCCAAACTCTACGGATGCTCCCCACAGTGGAGATGATGGTTAGAATGGGTATGTTCAAGGTAACTCTGTATCCCTGGGCTAAGTGTTTGGTATTTAGAAGTTCAAGAAGCGTGGTTGGTAGCAAAGCCTGGGGGTGCAGCAACCCACATGGTCATTTTATGATTATTGATCAATTTTCCAAGGTCAGACCATTTTGTATCTTTATTTTGTTATTCATGATTTTTGTAGGTGGATGACACCGATCACGAGATGAACTAACAAATATTTGGTGAGATTTTCCATTTTGGAAGGTTTTAAGTTTAAGGGGTTGACCAAAGTAAACATTTTAGGTTGTCGAGCTCGAATTTGGATTCTGAAAGCTTTGTTGGTTCCGGATGTGATCTATGATTTAGTTACGTAGTTTGCATGGATTTCGAGGTGATTCCATAGTGATTCGAACCTTTGGTTGAATTTATGAGCTTTAAGGAAGCTAGGTGTGACCATGGTCAACTTGTAATCAAACAACCTTATATTGGTAACTTGATGGTTCCAACCGGTTCGGAATGGGTTTCATGATTGGATTGTGTATTTGGGTTGTGAATGGAGAATTTCGGATGGGTTTCGAGTGGATTCGAGCATATTGTTTATTTGGCATGATCTAAAGCATCAAGTATGAAAACTCAGAGGTTCGGGACTTCGAAGTTCTTAGCAGGAATTGTAGGAGTTTGTTCGATTGACTCGATCGATGGCGATGCTATAGTTTAGAACAGATCAGAATCATCCTTGGTAACTTATGTAAAAGCTAGAAAGAGGAGGATCCTAGCTTGGTGAAGTTGAAGGAAGTCAATCAGGAGTAGGAGGTGGAGATCGTTTCCAAAGGGGGAGATGGTGTACTTCGATATCAAGGTAGTTTGTGTGTTCTGAGTGTTGATAATTCTAGAGCTAGTTCAGTGGCATGAGGTGCTCTTTTCTATCATATCAGACAGAGGTACCCAATTACCTCTCAATTTTGAAGCTCGTTTCAAAAAGGACTTGGTACTCAGGCTAAGCTCAACATAGCATTTCACCCGCAAACAGATGGCCAAGCGGAGTAGACAATTCAGACTCCCGAGGACATGTTGAGAGCATGTATATTGACTTCAAGGGTAGTTGGAAGAATGCCTCTTATCGAGTTTGCGTACAACAACGACTAACCTTTATGTATTAAGATGGCCCCGTTTGAGGCTCTCTATGGGCAGAGATGTAGGTCGCCTATTAGTTGGTTTGAAGTTGGTGAATGCGCAATGATAGGACTAGATTCAGTCGATGAGGCCATGGAGAAAGTTCAACTCATACGGGATAGGTTGAAAACAACACAAAGTCACCAAAAGTCCTATGCCAATGTGAGAAGTAGAGAACTCGAGTTTGAAGTGGATGATTGGGTGTTTCAGAAGGTGCCTCGCATGAAGGGAGTGATGCGGTTCCGAAAGAAAGGAAAACTTAGCCCTCTATATGTTATCCCTTACCGAATTGTGAAACGGGTTGGCAAGGTGGCATATAAATTGGAGTTGCCTTCAGAATTAGTTTTTGCGCGTCCTGTTTTCTATGTGTCGCTCTTAAAGAAATTTTTGGGTGATCCCTCTCTAGTTGTCCCGGTGGACAGTGTTGGTGTAAAAGACAACGTTAGTTATGAAGAGGTTCCGGTGGAAATACTGGATCGTCAGGTTTGAAGGCTAAGGAACAAGGAAGTAGCTTCATTCAAAGTTTTATGGAGGAATCAACATGTTGAAGGAGCTACGTAGGAAGCCGAAGTAGACACGATGGCTAGATACCCACATTTATTCTCTACCAGCTCAGTTCTAGTTTGAGGTATCAGTTTTGCCCCAGTACTCTAACTAGTTTCATGTGTAGTTCATGTGCCTAAGTTTCTTTTATGTTAAGGCATGTAAGTATGGTTTTTGAATTCAGTTCGGCCATGTAGTTTAGCTCAGAGGTAGTCATTCCAATAGTTTTCAGCTTAAATGATCAGTATTTGAATATGATAATTGCATTTCTCTGTGTTTCTGTATGTTTTCAACTATTCGAGGACAAATTTTCCCAAGGGGGAGATATTGTAATTCCCCGGAAGCCCTAAGACCAGACCCCGGAGTTGAAACAAAGAAAAATAAAATTTTTGCACCAAGTCACAAAATGAGTCTTTCTATGACATGTGGGGAAGACCACTAGTGATGACGTGACTCATGGTGAGGTATTGGACTTGAGTTGAAAAATTCTTGATGGGGTCATCACGAGCATGAGCACGAGTCGTGGTCAGGCCTCACGACTCGTCAGGTCAGCCATGGCCAAGGAAATTGAAAAGGGAAGTATGAGTGGCAGTGCACCTGACGGTTGGACTCCATGAGTCATGGCCGGACACCACGATTCATTGGGAGGATCGTGATCAGCAGGTAACTAATGACTTTTGGTTAAAGCAGTGTAGATGACGAGTGGTGACCACAAGTCATGGTCACCGGAAACAATTCGTATGATGGCCCGTTATGAGTTCTAGGTGAATCCTCGACAGTGTACCCAACAATTGATGTAATTACCCATGGTTGGTGGCAACGACCCATTAGGTCCCTCATGGGGACTGATGAGCAGTTATTTTCTACGAAGTTATTAAGGGAATTCTCATCATTAAGCTATGAATGTTGGGTTTTAAGAGAGGAAAAATATATTCTAAGTTGTTCCTATTCATACATGCAAGAGTAAGAGTCTAGAGAGGTGATCAAGGCTAATCCTTCAAGGTTCTTCTTCAAATCTTCCTTGGGCAATTAGAGAAGTGGTAGAATCAACCCTTTAGGGTATGTAGGGTTATGAATGGGTGAATCCTTGCACACCCTTTCCCATCCTCTCTAAATCATGAAATTCCTATGATGATTCTATGGGGTCTTTACTCAATGCATGAAATTCCTAATTCGCTACATGGGTATGATTTAAATATATTTCTACTATTGAATTATGATTCATCGGCATGTTTTACGTTGTTTTTCATTAAAATCATGTTTCAAGTTTTATTTTAAAATTTAAATGCCCATTTGTGAGAAGTTCGGGAAAGTTAAGATTTATGATGAATGTTCATGTATGATGAAGTATTAATGATGAAGAACATTTTTTTCAAGTTACCCATGTTTATAATCATGTTTTCAAGTGAATTGAGTATTTTCAAGCATGTTAAAGTATTGGGCAATGCCCACATGTTCAATAATGACTTACGATTTATGATATGAATTTCATGATTTATCGATTTATGATGTTGGCCGATTAATGGGCACTTGATTCATTGCTAAACATGTATGTAAATGGGGATCAACGATGTTAATGTTTATTAGGCCATGAAACTCAATTAATGATGTTTTTAATTTATACACGAGCCTAATGTGCATGTTTTTGGGAGCCGTGTCTAGCACCGAGTAGCCCGACGTTCAAAGGATTACGTCGGTGTCTCATAACTATGTGCCACCGTAGGTTCATGTTGATACATTAGAATGTTAATGGATCCCCTCTTTTGTGATATCACATAATGCACGTCCCTTTCCATGCAAGCTAAGGACGACTTTGCCCACTTGAGTGAGATAGTAGGGGTATCATGTAAGGCTCTACCATAATGGTGTCGGTTGTGATGATCCCTCCCATTGTTCCGCATGTTTTTATGCATTTTTATATTGTTGTTATTTTGGCTCAAGTTATGATTTATAAAGTTTCTCTTATGACTATGATAATGAATGAATTACGAAAGTTTTAAAAACCTTGAGCCTTATGTTGCATTATGATATTTATGTTGTGGGCATGTTGTCCTACTCCTATGATCTCTTATGAATTTTTACGTTTTTTAAATGTCCGTCTTACTTACCTTGCATACCCGATACATTCCATATACTGACCGCATACTCTATGTTGTATCGTTTCATGATACAGGCTTCGATCTTCAGACCCAACACCGTTATTAGCCCATTGTCGGAGTTAGCATTCAGCTTATTGGTGAGTCCTCATTCTCCAAGGACCAGTTTGATATCCGTTATCTCTTTATGTTCAGTTTTCTAGACTTGTCGGGTTAGTTGGGGGTGTTGACCCATCAACCCATCAGATGTGTTAGAGGCTTTCAGACTATGTGTAGTAATCAGTTGTCATGTATGAAGTGCATTTCACTTTCCATGTTATGATATGATTATTCTTCCTCTATGTTAATATGTTAAGTATTCCACTTTATTTGATTGAGATAGATGTATGTTCGTGCCATGGATCAACTTGGAGTCTCTCGGGGCTCCTTGTCCCGTGTATTAGTCCGAGTCTACTTTCGGATCGCGAAAAAAGGTGCTGCCTCTTGCTCAAATGAGATGAAAAGTGGTTACTAAGGAGAGATAAGGAGAGCTCTTGTTTCGAAAGAGAAAATGTTGTTCAAGGAGAAATAAGGTGAGGGTGATTTCAAAAGAAAATTGAATATGCAATGAGATTCACAAAAAGTGCATTAGGGAGATTCTAGTCACTAGAACTTAAAAGTCATCCTACTTTTACCCCTAGCCTCCATCATGACATCCAAGTCCTAATTGATTTTAAGTGTAGTGACTCTACATTAGTGGTGAGTTACATGAAGGACAAGCTTATGGGTCAAGTTATGTGCATGAGAATTTCTTTGTGAGAGTGGACATATCCGTTTCATTCAATAATCCCTTAATTGTGAATTGTTTGATAATTAAATGAGATTCTCTCTTGTTGTGAGTAGCATCACCTCCTTGCGGAACATGCTTGCACGTGCCAAAAGATATGATTGAGACAAGATTGTAGTGAGCTTGAAAGAAAACATTGAATGTTAAATTTTTAATGACTTAAGATGCTTATAAGTTTGATATGATAAAAAATGCCCCTTTTTTGAATGGAGGAATCAAATGTGTATCATTCCAACTGATTGAGATCATCTCTTGAAGCATTTGCCTAAAGAGCTGAGTCTCCTGTTTTCTTTTGTTTTGGAGAGCAATCTTTGGGTTGTCTAGGTCATAGTAATCCGTTGTGCATAATATCATGTAGAATGACATTCTTATTCCTATAGTTCATCTGTAACGAATTTCATCGCTTGAGGACAACCAATGGTTTAGGTTTTGGAGTTTGATGAGTCGATAATTTACCAACTCATTAGGCTCTTAAACGTGACCTTTTTCTTGGTTTTAAAGTCATTTGAGAGGATTTTATGATCTTTATCGTTAGCTTTTGTAGGTATTTAATTTAAAAATATAAAGAATGAAATAAAAGAACAGGACTGGAGCTTTAACAGATGGGACCGACGAAACGCTGGTTGAAGCGTAGGAGCCTACAAGCCAGAAGTTGAAGGTGCATCGGCAGAACGCGGGTCAGCACCTGTTAACCGCCAGTGCTAATGCTGGCCAAACCCCAGAGTTACTTCCCCCACCCTCAATAGAGCGGCATTCTGCGGATGGGCAATGGTAGAACGTCGGTGACTCATAATTGATGTTGTTTTCAGGAGGGAAAAATCGTTTAGCACAGAATTTGAGGAGCATCTTTTAAACACATTTCTATATATTCTTTAGAAATTACCATTTTATTCCATTCTAGATATGTAGAGTTATGGAGATAAATATTGAATAACTTTTCTTCTTCTTCTTCCTCAAGGTATAAACCACCATTGAAGACAATTTTTGAGCTTTCTATTTTACTCTTAATGATAAATTTTATGAAGTTATTTATCAATATGCTGTTATATTATTCATCTATGAGTAGATAGATATTTTGATAGGGGTGTGTTCATGATTGGGGAGAGATTGGATTGAGTATTGCTCTTTTAATCTTGTGATTTCTCATTTTATATAAATCTATTGTTTTCTCCCAAATTATAACTAAATTACCCATAGTTGCAAATGTGGGTTATGTCTACTTATTCAATTTTTCTTTAAAAAGAGAAATTGAATATGGGTGAGAAAGGAATGGTAGGAAATTGAATCTTGAGTGTGTGGAGTTGGGCTAGAGATAGCCAAAATCCATAATATTGTATCCATTAGAGATTTGAGGCTAGAGATAGCTCAAATCTTACCTAAGCTATAGTGGATTAATTGATTGATTCCTTGGGGTTTGACAAAACTCAAAAAATAGTGCACCCAAATGGTTGAGAAATATTAGGTGTCATTATATCCACAGTTAGTTATGCTTATGAGTAATTATCTGATATTCTATCTACTTCCTATCCAATCGAACCCCAATCAGTATCATACCTTTGGCCGTTGCTCATAATTATCTATCTGGTTGCCTTGTTTTCTTGATAGTTCATTTTAAATTCAAATTGTGATCTCTCTTTTTCCTCCAATATGTTACTTTTATTTTCAATAGTGTAGATGCAACTTTGGTTCAAGTCAATAGACAATTTTTGTGTTATTCAATCAATATTCGTTGTGGATTCGACCCCGACTCTTAGTTGGGTATTTATATTGTGATGCTCGTTTACACTTTCTCCTCGTGGGGAGTGAATTTGAACGTCATCATGCTACACTATTTCTTTTGCTCCAATCGTATTTTTCACCCATATTCTTGTTTATTGATTTTTCTTTTCAACTCACAGATCTGATTTTCCCATGGAATTTTTTTCCTTTTTCAAGATGCCACTAATTTTCATTTCTTTTCTTTTTTTCTTTTTCATTTGCACTTTTTTCTTTTTCAACCATACTACACTTGCTTCGTTTCAACCATTAGCTTGTTCTTTTCATACCTAACCTTTTTATGAACCTCTATAGTAGCAATCATCAACATAGGTGATTTTCCTGAGTTGAGATACACAATGTCCAAAGAGAAACTAGGGCCAAAGTAGGTTCATATAAAGAAGTGAAGGTGAGTAGGCTAATAAAATGAATGAGTCATATAGGCTCAATGGACTAATTACAAAAGAGGTCTATGATCCTTTCCTAGTCAGTTACTCTATTACCTTAGCAAGATAAACCAGGCAACTTCTAGATGTATGCACAAAGTAAGAAGTACAACAAATTAGCTCATACACACTTGGCACAAAATTGCACTATCAACCACTAACTCTCAAGATTATGTCTTATCTTAAGCACCGTTGCTACATCTATTTATAACTAATATCATGCACAGATCCATTATGGTTAATATATTACAAAGATATAAACATGCCACATCAAAGTTTGCAAGGGTCTCCATTTTCCAATAATTTATTCAAAAGATATTATATCCAATGACTGCTATAAGTTTACCTACTTTTATTTTGCAGACACAACCAAAAAAAACACATAAAATATTGAAAATAACCTAAACATGTCAGTTCTACTAGATATCAAACCTAAGAAAAAAGAAACACGAAAATAAAAACCCTCAGGTGGTGTGACAGAATTACAGCTACCCTAATCCTGTCAAAAAAAATACATTGTCCCAAATGAATAAATCCAAAATTTAAAACTGGAAGTAGGGAATACCTGTGAAGCTATATGCTTGTGAGTTTGGCACAACAGGCTAGGGTGTAGTAACCCAAGGATATCAACAGTGGCGATGGTGGTGACCGGTGCGCTCAAAGTATCATCACGAATAGCCCCTATAGTTTGGGATAGAGGGAGGTGGGTCTATGTATCTGAGAAGCCGTAGCACCACTAGTCTTCTCAACAGCTCTGGGTGCCGAATTGAGAGAGGCTTCACCAACATGATCTCGCAACTCGTCGAGCCTCATATCCTCCTATACTCTAGATAGTCGCTGAGCCTCAAGCAAATCTTCTTGCTCTTGTTTCCTTTTTTTGTGCTTCTTCCTCTTTGATATTTCCTCATTCTCATCACCTTCTTGTGGGCGCTTGCCTGCAGCTTTAGGCTGCTCACCCAACAAGTCGGTGAAGGGCTCCTCCACTTTTGAATCCTCAAATATAAAAATTGGGAACTCTTAGATCGACCTTTCTTTCTGCAACTTAAGGATATCATATTGGGCCTTTGTCAGCTTGGCTACAAACATTGCTAAGTCTGGCATGGTCAAGTCTTTCAGCCTCTCATTCACTCGTGCCTCCATATTATCAATCCAATCATGGAGGAATTCATATGGAGCCAATGCAACTACAATAGCTCTATCCACAAAGGTTCCCAACTGCTTTATCAAACAACTTCATCTACTTCTCGTGTCTGTCTTTCTTCGCAAAGTTTGCCGGCATGAATGCACACTATAAGGTATGTGGAGTAATAGATGATGTCTTAGTGGATTATACTCCCTATGTTGCTAAAACTACACCAGAGGTAGATGGTGTGGATGTGAGGAGTGGGGCTACAAAGCAGGCTAACTTTGTCCCTATTGCTGCTCTAGCTATGTCAGTATTATCTCATACCACTCTAGCTACTTGCCCACTGGACCCAAAAACCTTCGGTACTGACTTGTGAAGTCACAGATCATGCCTTGTTTCATCTTTAGATTTTTCAAGATCATGCTTCCTATTTGCTGTTATCTAAACATCTATCTCAGCTAATATTGGGACATAAGCCTCTTTGCACAACCTGATCACCAAACACGGGAATGGTAGTGATATGGAGAATTTTGTCATCGGGGCCCTCATCTCATATACTCTTATCACTTCCATGTTTAATAGGAATCCTGACATCAAGCTGGCTACCAAACTTTCCCTTTCTTCTCCCAAAACATTGTCTCCTCCGGTAGGAAATAACCAAAGTCTCACCACTGCCCGCCAAAACTTTATTGTGAATGTAAAGATGGACTTACAAATCTTTTCCCCGAGATTTATCTTCCATGGGGGATGATCATCTGTCAAAACTTGTGCCAACCACGGATGCTGATTATGCTGCTCTCTCATTCTATAATTGAACTCTGTAGTTTTGGCTAGCGATGCAAATTAATGTCCATAGAGCATCCTATTAATGGTAGTGGCAGATATGTCAATGGGGACTTGAAGTCACCAAGTGCACGCAATCGCACGTGGTAGTCATGTAATATAGGACAATGAAGTCTTGATATCGTACTCATAGAGTCTTGATAGATTGATTGCTTAAGTTGTGAACCTTTATTTCACTATTCACAAAAACACAAGTAAAATGGGGAATTGGTTTTAGAATTATTCTACTGACTTGATATGTAAATTAGAATAAGAAACTAAAATCATTTGCAAAGTGTTTGTAATTCAAATTATGAGAGAAATACATGGTTTTGGCACTTTTGCTTTCAGGTTGAGTTTTAGGATTTGAATAAACTAGACAGCATTGTTTTAAGATTGCTAGTTGCTAGCTACTATTCCATTTCTTACTATTCTCCTGAATATTCACAACTATCTCATGAACCCTAACACCTAAATCCCTATGGTTGCAGGAGGAACATGAGACAACGGTTGATGCTACTTGTTTCGACTAAATAGGGTTGCAGGGTATATGCCTATCCTCAACAATGAAATCAACTCTTGAATTATTTGAAAAGACAATTGAAACCTATTTTATGCTTCTTTTTAGCGCTCTTTCTTCCCTCTCCTAAGTTCAACAAAGAGCTAATAGATAATATTCACAAGGTGATCAGTCTAATGAATAACAATGAAAACAAGTAAGCATAAACAATCTTTAGAAGAAGAATTGAAAGTCTAGAATAAACGAACCATCAAACTACAACCATAAGCCATGGCCAAAACCCAGAATAGGAGTTTATCCGCTTATGTTCAAGTGTAAAACCCAAGAATTCATCATTTGAATTAACAAAGATAAAATAAAGAAGAAAAACCAAGAAGAATTATGAACTTCTTATCTCTCATCCAAAAAGACTGCGTACTATTTGATTTTCTGCACAAAAGATATCTAACAAATGCCCTAGACTAGGTATTTATAAGCTAGGCAACAATTGACTCTTTTTCCCTCAAGTAGTCCGGGTTTTAGACATAGAAAATCTGGTCTGAGAAGGCCCTAGCGTGCCGCACCGCCTATCTCACCAAACATGGATAAAATTTTCTCTGAAGTTTAGTCTCTGACACACTGTACCAGCCATCTGGCCAAGGTGTTAGTCAAAATTCTGCAAATCTTGGACCTGGCGTGTCGCACCAGCCAACGCACCAGAGTGTTAAAAAAATTCCAAGTCCAAAACGAAAATTCCAAGTCCCGAACTCTTTTAGCATGTCGCACCACTCAATTCACCAAGGTATTAATCAAAATTCTTATGATATTTTGGCTCTGGCGTGCCGCACCAGACATAGCACCCACCTGAGCATAATTTTCTCAGAAGATTGGTGCCTGGTGCACCATGCCGGCTATCTCATCAAGCTAACTTTCCTCAAATTCTTCTTTCTTCACACCTTGGACTATTTTGAGTCTTTTTCCATAGGTTACCTACTAAAAAAATCTAAAAACACTTGTTAGCTCATTTAACACATGCATTCATGAAATCATGCATTTCATAAGGATAAACATCTCAAAACAAGGTAAAAGATTGGTAAAAGTATGACAATTGGGCATAAGAATATGCCCAACATAAGGACTCCACGGACTTGTACTCTGGTGAGAATAGGCATTTTTGATGCCTTAAGCCCCTTTTTGCACATATTTTCTAGGGTTTCCGCGTAATTTCGTACAATTCACGAACCATATTGGTAAAATATGATCCCAACACCTCACTCATCCACCCTAGGCCATAGAACTTTTACCCTCTCTCAATGTCTGGGTACTCGGGCAACTCAGAGTGTATAATTCTTACTTCCTCAGCAAAGCTCTTCTTGAGATGTCTTCTTCCTATGGTGGTAAGGTCCTAAAAATATTTGTCTAAACCCTTAACCTGCTAGTGCATGCTTTCCCAATATCCTCGTATTTTAGCTTTGATGACATTTTCCCTCATTGGTTCAGTCTCCCCTACGGGTCTTCTTGTGGCCTCATTTCCACTTTCTTCGTCTGATTCAGATCCTAGCCTATCCGAACTAGATCTAATTTTTTTAGATTCATCTCCCTCATTAGACTAGGGAGCAGTAGCTTGTTTCCTAGCAGTGGATCTAATTAGATAGGCTTGGGTTGTTCCCTCAGCTCCAACCTCTTGTACTTGCTCCTCAAATTCAGAAACTTCATCACAAAGTTGATGTGTTGGTTCAAGTCTTTCATTCCTCCTCTATGAGCCACCCCTTGTTTGTTGGAACTTCGGTTCCATGAATACCTGTTCCATGTTGATATTCGTACCAAATCTCAAATGTGAATACATGAGAAATTATTTAATAGACTGCTGATCAAGGCTTATGATGATGAATGTGACAGTTCATCATTTAAGAAACAAGCTATCACTTCATCCGTCACCCTTATCTAGTGGATCAGTCAAAGAAATTAGGCAATAGATGATGACTGTGATGGTCCGTCATTTAAGTGATGAGCTATCACTTTCTCCATCACCCTTATCCAGTGGACTAGTCACAAAATTGGGAAATTGATGGTGAATGTGACAGTCCTTCATAAGAGTGATGAGCCATCATTCCTCTCGAATCACCACAACATCGTGCATCAATGATGGGTACTCAGACATTCCCTAATCACACACCCACAGACTTATCCCAAAACTAATGTTAGTACAAAATGACTATTTTCCTTAAGAATGTCATCACTCAATATATCGAAAGGAAAATTCATTTGACATAAGTAAGTTCAAAAAAGGCACAATTCAAACTCATAAATGGGAGGAGGATAAAACATATCAAGTAAGCAGGAAAAATGAGAAAAATCAATCACATATCATAGGAGGATTACTCATCCTTCATCCTTGAATTTCTCTTCTTCAAGTTAAGTTGATGCTAACACACCTTCTTAACAGTGAGATGATGAGATCACTCTGGATGAGCTGCTTGATTTGATGGAACCGAGGGAATCAGTGCAAGGGGTATAGGATAATCGATGAATTTGGGAGTGAGATGAAGAAAAGATGAGAGAAAGAAAAATGTTAATGGGGAAGGGCGATTATATTATATGTTTTAAATGGGTTTTAAATGCCCTAGGGTTCGGATCAAAAAGAGGTCGAATGGTAGAACACATACCTAATAGGAGACGGTGCGAGTGATTGCCCGTTAAAGACACGACGGTTTGTCCACTCCACCGTTAACCTTATCTAGAGTAAGCTCATTATTGTTTCCATAGTGATGGAGCGGATGACGGCCCATAAACTAACGGATAGTTCATCAACTTTGTCGTCATCCTTATCCAGATTCTTTCTTCCATGTGACCACTATGAACAGAGAAAATGATGGATCGTCAACTCTATTTTCGTGCTTATCCGGAAAGCCAAGAATTTTTCTCAATATTGACGGCATAGATTGATGACACATCAAGCTTCTAATGGCTTGTCATTTGTCCCTTCATCCATATCAAGAATGGGATATCTGTACCTGCACACTTGACACCCCTTTCAAATAAAAACAATCATAAAATAATCTATACTAAGTTACAACTACAACAATCTTTGGTTGCCTCCCAAGCAGCGGCAGTTTTAACATGCGACACGATTCGGGTACATTGATTACTCAAATTTCATCAAGGTACACAAATTCCAAAAAATTTCCTCTTATGGCACTCCAAA
The DNA here is from genome assembly GCA_018107945.1 of Datura stramonium. Classification (NCBI taxonomy): domain Eukaryota; kingdom Viridiplantae; phylum Streptophyta; class Magnoliopsida; order Solanales; family Solanaceae; genus Datura; species Datura stramonium. The sequence continues at coordinate 179,345 of JACEIK010001421.1, forward strand.
GTATTGCTTCACATATAGGCCATTCACATTGAAGTGTTCCCCCTATTAATTTTCCAGCTCAATAGCTCCAGATGATAATACTTTTGCTACCTTGAATGGCCTAGACAATTTTGACCAGAGTTTTCCTAGAAATAGACGGAGAATAGAGTTGAACAACAACACAAGGTCTCCGAGGCTAAACTCCCTCTTTTCTATCCTCCAACCACGGTACATCTTCATCTTTTCCTTATAGAGTGTTGCCTTCTCATATGTTCTCATTCAAAACTCATCCATTTTATTTATTTGTTCAAGCCTCAGCTTTGAGGCATGACTCTAGCTTAAGTTGAGCTTCTTGAGTTTCACAAGGCTTTGCACTCAAGATCGACCAACATATGGCATGATTTACCAAAAACCAACTGATATGGAGACATTCCAATGGGCGTCTTGAACGTTATTTGATATGCCCATAAAGCATCATCAAGCTTCCAAGACTAGTCGGTTAAGTTAGCATTCACAGTCTTGACAAGGATGGTTTTTATCTCCCGATTTAACACCTCCACTTGGCCACTCGATTGTGGATGATAAGGGGTAACCACTTTGTGTTTCTTAACTCCGTACTTTTCTAACAGTGTACGGAATGCTTTGTTGTAGAAGTGAGACCCTCCATCACTAATAATCGCTTTGGGCATGCCAAATCTTGAAAAGATGTACTTTTTCAAGAATGCAGTCACACTTTTGCCATCATTATCTGCTAGTGCCACAACTTCTACCCACTTTGAAACGTAATCCATAACCACCAAGATGTACTTCTATCCATAAGAACTCACAGAAGGACCCATGAAGTCTATACCCCACACATCAAACAATTCAACCTCCAAAACTGGAGTTATGGGAAACTCGTGTCTTCGAGAAATAGCTCATTGTTGTTGACATTGGTCATATGCCTTCACGAATTCATGAGCATATTAGTGGAATATGGGGTAATAATAACCATATTACAGGATATTCTGAGCAGTCCAAGCACCACCATGGTGCCCACAGATGAATGACAATCTTCTAGAATGCTCAATATTTCCACTTCTGGGAAACACCTCCTTATCAGATTGTCAGCACAGAGCCGATACAATATGGCTCATCCAAAAAATATTTACTCACATTGTGGAGAAATTTCTTTCTCTGATGAAAAGTCAGATCTTTCAGCATCACGTCTCTGACAATCTAGTTAACAAAATCAGCGAACCAAGGAATAAGGTTAAGAGATGTAGCTAATACCTGCTCATCTAGGAAAGAGTCATCTATCTCTCCTCATTTTCCACTCTTCCCTCATCTTCAGTAATGACAGATGACTGCTACTTCATTTTCACTTCCTTGTCGATCTTTGACTTCAAAATCAAATGTATGTATAAAAAGCACCCATCTTAGTAGCCTCGATTTTTCATCCTTCTTCGACATCAGATACCTCAAAATTATATGGTCAGTGTGTACTATCACTCTTGTGCCAAGAAAGTACTCCCAAAATTTCTCAAAGGCATATACAACTGCGAGCAACTCTTGCCCGGTCACTATGTAATTATTTTGCACTTCATTTAACTCCTTGCTAGCATAATAAATGGGGTGAAAAATCTTTTCACGCTTTTCTCCCAACACCACTCCAAGTGCAACTCCACTTGCATCATAAGTCACTTTAAATAGTTTCAACCAATCTTGAGCAATAATTATTGGTGCAGCCACTAACCACTCTATAAGGCATTTGAATGCCTTCACGCAAGCATCATCAAAGATGAATTTAGCATCCTTCTCCAATAATTGACACAATGGATTAGCAATTTTGGAAAAGTCCTTTATGAACCTCCTGTAGAAGCCTTTATGGCCCAGTAAACTACGTACTCTTTTCACCGAGATCAGTGGGGAAAGCTTATCAATCACTTCAATCTTGGCTCTATCAACTTCAACGCCTTTCCCAGATATCTTGTGACAAAAAAAATGCCCTCCTTCACCACGAAGTGGCAGTTTTCCTAATTCAACACAAGATTTTCTTCTTCACACCATTGTAAGGCTTTGCCAGGATTAGCCAAACTATACTCAAATGCACCTACAACTGAAAAATCATCCATAAATACTTACAAGGTATCTTCCACCATATTAGAGAAAAACGACATCATACACCTCTCGAAGATAGAGAATGCATTGCATAACCCTAAATACATGTGCCTGAAAGCAAATGTCCCATAAGGATGAGCGGATATAGTCTTTTATTTATCTTCGGGTGCAACTAAAATTTAGTTATATCCCGAGTAACCATCTTAGAAACAATACATACCCTTCCTGCCAACCTGTTTAGAATTTGGTACATGAACTGCATTAGAAAGTGGTATTTAAGTGTCTAGGTGTTTAGTTTTCGGTAATTCATAGAAACACGACAGCCTATGACTAGCCTAAGGGGGATCAGCACATTTTGCTCACTAGCTACCATAGTCATGCCTCACTTTTTAGGGATGCACTGTACCAGACTTACCTACTTGCTGTCAGATATTGGGTATATAATACCTACATCCAGCCACTTAATTATTTCCTTCTTCACCACCTCATGCATTGGTGGGTTAAGCCTGTTTGGAACATAATTTTCCTCCACTTGAATTTTTTGAGTGCATATTCTTGGAGGGATCCCAATAATGTCGTCAATGAACCACAAAATTATCCTTTATAAACATTACAACAGAGACACAAGGTCTTCAAACTGCCATTCTACCATGTCAGCCGCCACAATGACAGGAAGTGTATTCTACTCTCCCAAGAAAGCATACTAGAGATGACTAGGTAATGCTCCTCCAATACTGGAGGTTCTTCAACTGAGGGCTTAGTGATAATGCTCAATAAATCTCTCTCAATTAAGGAAGGTGGCAACAGTCGTAAAAATTAAAATACAATAAGGGTAGAATCAAGACAGATAAACCAAAAGTTGTAAACTAACTCAAATTAGAATGCATCGTTGTCAACATGTGCAAAGTAAAGAATTGGGGGGAAAGGGGAAAAATATTGAGTTTGAAATTATGAAACTAGAGTGAACAAACAATTTGTTGCAAGCAATAGGAAAGGGCTAGGGATGTGTAATAGATGAAGTGTTAACTAGACTAGGATTTATTCAATTGCCTTAACTTCAATTTCTAGCATGGATCAAAGTATATCCTCTTTTTTCAACCATACGGATGTTTTTGCCTTGGGTTTTCTCAAACCCTAAGATCCCAATCAAACAAATCAGCCACACCAAGCTTGAGGAAGGGTCAAACTATCTCTAGCCTTAACTCTTTAATGGAGTGGGGATGTGGGTTTTGACTATCTCTAGCTCAACCCCACACATCAACACTCCAAATCCCTACTATTGTTTCCTCACCTATATCTCACTCTTCTTTCTCAAGCTCAAGAAAGATAAGTAAACTAAACTTGTATTAGCAATCACTAATTTTCAATCAAAATTTAGAGGAAACAATAGATTCATGATTTTAGATTAAAGTTAAGAACAATTAATCAATATCCAATTAAATTAAACACTCATCAAGCACACACCCCTAGCTAGCAAATTATCTACTCATAAATGAAGATAGATAAATGATACCCATAGATAAATCATTAACAATCATCATAATGAATAGTGTATTTAGGCTTTATAAAACCTACAACAATGGTGTGTTTTCCAATGTAATTGAAGAAGAAGAAAAAGTAAAGTGTACTCTCTATTTCTCTCTCTACAATTCAATTCTATGCTATCATGTTTTATCTCTTGGGTGTGTACAATTTGGGGCAAAATCTATACATTCTCATTGCCCAGCTTTCCAAGTACGCCCTTAGAAGCTTCCCAAGTACATTTGTGTCAGATCTGGATATATTTTCCCTTATTAGCATATTGGTCACTTGCGAGGCACCTGCATTTGGCAGGTCCCCATAAGTGAGCCACAGGTCCTTTGCAAGTCTTAGCAGTGTTACTTGAAGTCCTTCTGCAGTTGCACCTGCATTTCAAATGTGCCAACCTATGCTTCACAGGCTCTTTTCTACTCCATATACAGTGTTGACTGTGTGGCACCTAGTTTCGCAGGTGCCAATATGTGACACACATGTTCCTTGCTTCCAGCAGAGTGTTTTTTGTTTAATTCTTCTATTTTCTTTGTCTAAGTTCAATACCTGCACAATCAAAGGAAAAAGACATAAAACCTTCTTAATTTCTTATGAAAACAAGGCAATAACTAATTCCTAAAAGCCTAAACTTAGGTAAATTACCTACTCATCAAGCCCAAACTTGAACCATTGCTTGTCCTCAAGCAAAGAACTTAGAATTAATTAAGCATATTCATCATAAATGTTGCACAAGGGACTGCTAAAACTTAAGACAATCCCAAAATCATACACTGACTCAAGAGAATAAAAAAACTCAAAACATGTTGCACCTATTCAATTTGTAACCACAAACATTTGGCATATCTCACTTTCATTCTTTCAACTCAAAACAGGGGCACGCTCAAACAAATAAAGGTTCACAAGCATCTCAAGTCATTGAAAATCAACATTCACGATTTGCCTCAAAGTTCACTTTATAACTTGTCGCATTCGTACCTCTCAATTGAAAACAAAAATTTCAGTATTTACTCTAAGGAAGTGATGCCACTGACAGAAAGAGAGAATCTCATTCACATAGATGCAATTACACAAAGGGATTATAGAATGATGAAAACACACTCACTCTCTTAAAGATATTCAAATGCATACACATTGAACTATAGGTTTTCCCTTCCTTTAATTTGCCGCTAATGTAGAGTTGCTACTCTTGGAATCATTAAGGCCTTGAGGGTCATAGTGAAGGCTAGGGGTCAAAGGTAGGACGATATTTAACTATAGTGACTAGAACATCCCTAATGCCTTTTGTGTACAAATTCTACCATCCCGCTACACTTAGCAAGTTTACTTCACCTTATCTCTCCCTTCTCATTATTCATAATTTTTTTTATCCACCCTTTTGACACCTTCAATTTTTTTTATTAAGCCTTATCTCCACAAGAGATAGCATCATTCAACCTTTCTCTCTTTTGTTCTTTTCCTTTTGATCAAGAGTTTTTTTAACTCAAATTTTTTTCATTTCCTCAAGAAATAGGTGATACCTCTCCTAGAAGCTCATTCCTCTTTTTTCTCTTCCTTACACACCCCAAAATTATGCTTTTGCCTAAAATTTTCTTTTGTCACTAGCAATTAGGGAGGACGGGTGCCAAATGATAGAAATAAAGAGGGTATAAGGCATGTAATTTGGTTTCCACAGAATACGCTTAAGGCTCAACAATGGTTAAAAAGAATTGATGTACAAAGCAGTCATTTAGTGGTGAAGTGACTAACCAAAGAGGGCCTAAGTTCATTTCCCAAGTGCAGCTTCATCTAGGATTTCACCTTGAATCATATTTGGGGCAAGTTCTAGATAATATGCATATGCAAGAATCAAGCTAAAAAAAATCTTACCACATAAGGCATCACACTCAAAGAGTTCAACTATATTTGCAATCGATTCAAAGGTTTTACTTTATACAAGCTATTTTTGAGTTTTCCACACTCGATTTGCAAATAAAAAAGCCAAACAAAAAATGTACAACTCATGATAAGAGAGTTCTCTTTTTTCTTCAAATTGAAGCCCCTTTTCAACTTCAAAAATTATTTTGCTATCTTGATACAAAAATTATGATTTTGGTGGTACCGATCAAGGTAAGTGCAATAACGACTCAAAGACATGGCCATTTCTCTTAAGAATGTCGATTCCCAATCTATCATAGGAAAATATCACCCGATTCAACACAAAAAAAGAAAAACAAAAATTGCTCCTTGGGAAGGAACCGTGGTATAAATAAAACCCTTGGAATTTATTACTATCTTCTATTTATAAAAGCAAATGCTAAGAACGGGTCAAGAATTAATTGGAATGTAAAACCAACTCATTAATGGCACTTCACATCATCAACAAAAGAAATTCAGCCCAACATTTTTGTAAATTCAAAACAAGCCCGACGAGGGCATTCATTCATATAAGAAACCATGAAAAAAACATAAAAACATCAACAACCAAGCCCAAAAAGGGAAAAAGGATTCAACAATAAAATGGAAATCAAAATGAACAACAACAAAAAAGAGCATGCCCCACCTCCAACTAAAAAATTATACATTGTCCCCTATGTACAAATAAAGAGTAAGGAGGGGTAAGAACACCCTGAACCAGCTACTCCTCTCCATCATCATCAGTCGCCTCATCCTCACCACCATCATCGTCATACTCAGGCTCATCATCCTTCCCTAAGCCTGCAAGCAAGTCATCAATAGGGCTTGGGGCTGTGTGCGGGGCAGCCATGGCTTCATCTAGGAAGCTTGTAAAAGGACCAATTATGTGTGCCTTACTTTTTATTTCTCTCACATCAACTCAGAGAGAAGACCCCGCTGCCTCAAACACATAAACTCGGGAGCGCAACTTATTTAAGCTGTTAAAAACATCCTTCATTGCACTTTTCCCCATTTTCTATATGAGGGCTGGCAGATTCATAGACAATTTCTTTAGTTGGTTTTAATGAGAGTGGGTCATAATGGCCAGCTTTTAAAGCCCACTCATCCTGGAAGATGAAGGTGGTGGTGAAGACCCCTGAGATGGCACTTCAGGTGAAGCATGTCCCAATTTACCAAGAGTGGGATCATTGAAGTCGGGGGCCATTAGAGCCTCATCAAAATCATGGGCTACTGAGTCTTCTAGGGCATCCCAAGTTTAGAGTCGTTTCCACTTACTTGTGGGAGCATCTATGTCCCTCTTTTAATACATATCAATTACCCCGATAGAAGAGCAGGGCTATTCATTCAAAAAGTAGGGGACCCCTACTTTAGCATATAATTGGCTAATGAGAATGGGGAAGGTCATGGAGAGACCGTTCTGCTTGGCCCTTGTTTTGAATTGTGTGGCGACTATCTCGCCAAAGTTGACACACACTCCAAACATGATACATGTGATCAGGATGGAGGCTTCAATATTGATCTGCTGGTCATTCTTGGAGGACATAAGGCAACATCACACCAAGTCAAGCCACTACTTGGCTTCGAATTGGTGGTCTTACCTCAGAATTTCTCCTCCCAAAGCATCCTATAATGACTGCCCACGTGCAATAGTCCGCTCGACCCATAAGCATTGATCACCCTTGGTCGCCACCATTTCAGCAAACTTAGTCCCGAGTTCAATTTCATCACCCCAATAAATGGATTTTATAGCATCAGGTGTAATATCCACATCAACTCCACAAACCCTGGCTGATGGAAGGTTTCGAAACTCATCTACCTTCCCAATATGCTTTATCAAGTCTTTCCTCGCTTGATATGAGGAATAGAACTCTATCACCTAGTTGGGGTAGTAACCAGATAGAGCATTCAAGAATGGGTGCCACTGTCGCTCAACAAGTTGCTTGTTGATATTGGGGATGTCTTGCCCCAGCCCCTCAAGATTGAAGCTTTTTTTTGAGTGAATGGTCAGTCTTGATACTTGATGTAGTATTCCTTCATGTCATTGATCGCGCTCTGGTGCACGCAGTCGTGCAAGTAACCCAGTGACTCTTAAGAGTCGGATGTTGAACCCACAGGGACTGGATTTTTAGGAAATTATCAAGTTCAAGTATCAATTTTACAATTCAAAAGTGTTAAAGCTTCAAGATTTGAGATTTGTTTCTAAATCTAAGTTTGATGACAAATTTAGTTGAAAAACAATAATGAGAAACATCTAGAGTTAAGGACAAACATTCATAAACAACTTCAATTCTCAACGGTCAAGTGTTTGCTTTCATTTGTTGTCTCACAAAATAATTGTCATGTTCATGGTCTTTTGAGCCTCTAAACAGAATTGAATTAGCATCATAGCTACATCATTGAGCGGGATGTGACAACCTAATTCGTATGCAATTATCTATGGGGAGTGGTTTACAGGGTTAATGCCATAGGTTATGGACGTTCTGTTACAACCCAAATGGAGGCCCCGATCGTAACAGAGGACAAGGAGCCCAGATAGATCCTAAGTCGCCCATGGTATAAACATACATGTAACTCAATCAAGAATTGAATAATAATCAATACCATCATAGCGGGAGTCTAACTTAAATATAACATACGAATATAAAATATGAAGCTGAATACATATATATGTCTGAATAGCCTCTAAACATGAGGAGTTGATGGGACAAGACCCCAACTAACTCAACTCGCTGCAAACTGAAATACATAAAGAAAAGATGGATAGTTTGGTCCTCGGAGGATGAGGACTCACCAAAAAGGAGACATTAACTCTGATAAGCTATCTAATAACGGGGCTGAACTTGAGAGTCGAGTCCTGTACCATGAAATGATACAACATAAAAAGTATGTGGTCAATATGTAGAATGTACTGAGTATGCAAGGTAAGTAAAATCGCTAAAGTAAGTAAAATCACTTTAGGACAATGTCGTGGTCAAAACAAACACATCATTAACTGAGAGTAGGGTTGCATGCATTCTTTCTGAAATAATGATCTTTTCATAACATACGATACATAGCTTTATAACATCGAACGGACTCGAATGACTCAAAGATGAAATATGATATTATTAGAAAAGCATAACATTGAGTCAAACCTTGCTTTTAGAACATGGATGCATAAAATAATAACCATGAGTAATGATTATGAAAATCTAAATCATATACACAATGGGAGACTCATCACTTTACCGACATACCACGATAGAGCTTACGTGGTCCCAACTATTACACTCAAGTGGGCAGGGCTGTCCAAAATCTTTCCAGGGCTAAGAACGCTACCGTGATATCAATATAAAGATAAAGGCCCATTCGGTCAAGGGGAAAGCTCACAAGGGAGGACCCAAGTCATATCAGAGTATAAACCTACGTTGACGCGTAGTTCTAGGGAATAGGCTGATCGATCCTTAGCCCGCTCGGTGCAAGACTCTTTTCCAAAAAAATGCAATAGTCTACATCATATATAACGAAGTTCAACATCGTCTACTGATGAAGCTCAATGATCAAATACGTCTCAAATACGAAATCATGCATGTGAGAAGCTTTAGTTCAAAACATACCAAAAGCTGAAAACGTACATGAGAGCCTTTGCCCCAAAAACCATGTGGTAAGCTATGCATAGGAAGACTTAAGTCAAAATATACCATAAGCTAGAATATAAAATTTGGGAGGTTTTTCTCTAAAACAATGTGGTAATATTATATCAAGAAAATCATCATTTAAACTTAACATGTGGGAATTGCCAAAACCTCTATCACACATAGAAATGCTCAATTCTCATTGAAAACATAATTATAGACATGGGTAGCTTCAAATCATGCTTTTCATCATAATATCTCATTATTATAACATTTATTTCACAAATCTCACGTTTCATGATCATATCATTAATGCGCTTCAACATTCATAAGGCTAGAAACATTATTTTAATTGAAATCATTATAAAATCAGCCCATGCTTCACAATTTCATAATAAAATCATAGTCAATGCATACCCATATAAACAAATTGAAGATTCATGCATTTGGGTAGAAACCCCATAGTTGATCATAGAAAATTCTCATATCTCTATAGAAATATGGCATGGTGTGGAAGAGGATACCCACTCATAACCCTACATACCTGGAAGGGGTTGATTCTACCACTTCTCTGATTGCCGAAGAGGAATTTGAGTGGAAACCTTGGAGAATTGCTCTATATCACCTCTTCAACCCCTCAAGCTTTCATGCATAGAAGGATTAACCTTAGAATAGGTTTTACCCTCATAAAACCCACTAAAATGAGTCTTAAACGACGTAGTTTAGGCAGGAATTACAATAAGGCCGTTACTAAATTTGCAGGAAACTACAGCCAGGTGGTCCTTACGGACAACCTAATGACTCGTGGTCCAAGGCAATGACTCGTTACCTAACTCATCAAGTACACTGCTTGTCTGATCTCCTGGTCTCGTAACTGCAAACATAACGACTCATTAGGGTGACCACAACTCGTGGTCACCAGTCGTGAAGTACACTACTCTTCTTCCTTCTCTTTTCCTTCTCCACACCCTGCGGCTGACCTAACGACTCGTGGTATCCTGACCACGAGTCATGGCCTTGCCCGTTGGGTCTCTACTCCTCCAGGACTTCTTCTCGATACTCCGCCTTCCCTACAAGTCACCTTACTACTTTTGGGCTACCCTCATGAGTCGTGAGATGACTCTTTATGTGCCTACAACATCAACTTTACAATTTTTCCCCATTTCAACTCCCGGGTCCGATCTTTGGGCCTCCGTGGTATAACAATATCTCCCCCTTAGGAACATTCGTCCTTGAATGTTGAAAATAAGTAGAAAATAGAAAATATGCAATTATCATATTCAAATACTAATCATTTAAACCAAAAACTAACATAATGACTACCTCCGATTCATATCACATAGCTGAAGCGATCTAATGCTTCACATACACATCCATACACATAAAAAAATCGGAGCACATGAACTGAACATGTAAACTAAATGGAGTCATAGAGAAACACTGATTCCTCAAGTCGAAACTGAACCAGTATAGAATAAGTGTGGGTATTTAGCCTTCATATCCGCTTCATCTTCCCACGTAGCTCCTTCAACATGCTAATTTCTCCATAATACTTTAACTGAAGCTACTTCTTTGTTCCTCAGCCTCTGAACCTGACGATCCAATATTTCGACTGGAACCTCCTTGTAGCTAAGGCTATTCTTTACTCCAACGATGTCCACCAAGACTACCAAGGCTGGGTCTCCCACACATTTCTTCAAACACGACACATAAAACACAAGATGCGTGGAAGATAACTATGAGGATAAGTCAAACTCATACGCTACCTTACCAACTCTTCTCACAACCCGGTAGAGACCAACATATTAGGGACTAAGTTTTCCTTTCTTCCTAAACCGCATGACCCCCTTCATGGGAGACACCTTATAAAATACCCAATCGTTCACCTAAAACTCCAACTCTCTCTTTCTCACATTAGCATATGACTTTTGATGACTCTAAGGGGTTTTCAGCCTATCCCTTATCCACTAAACCTTCACTATAGCCTTATTAACCGAATCTGACCCTATATTGCTGCCTCACCAACCTCAAACAAACCGATTTGAGATCTACACCTTCACCAATAAAGAGCGTCAAACGGTGCCATCTGGATACTAGAGTGATAGCTGTTATTATAAGCAAACTCAATCAGGGGCAAGTGATCATCCCAACTACCTTTGAAGTCCATCACACATGCTCTCGACATGTCCTCGAGATTCTAGATTGTTTGTTCCACTTGGCCATCCATCTACGGATGGAAGGCTTTACTGAGCTTAACCTAAGTCCCAAGCCCCTTCTGCAAAGACCGCTAAAACTGGAAGGTAAACTGAGTGCCTCGGTCCCAAATAAAGGATAAGGGAACTCCATGTTGTCGAACCAACTCTCAGATATGCAACTTGGCATAATCATCCGCTGAGTTTGTGGTTTTCACTAGTAGGAAATGTGCAACCTTGTTCAACCTGTCTACCATCACCAAAATAGAATCATAGTGTCGGTGAGTACGAGGTAGGCTTGTAACGAAATCCATGTTACTCTCTTCCCACTTCCAAGTAGGAATGCTAATATCTCGAAGTATGCCGCCCAACCTTTGATGCTCAACCTTTACTTGCTGAAAGTTCGGGCACCTGGCTATGAATTCTGCAATACCTTCTTAATGCCGTTCCACCAATATATTTCTTGCAAGTCATGATACATCTTGGTTGCACCTAGATGGATAGAATATCCAAATCCATGAGCCTCATGAAAAATCCAAATCCTTAAGTCATGGACATTCGGAATGCAAAAGTGATCCTGGTACGACAACACACCATCTCCCCCTTGGGAGAAGGCCTCCACCTTTTGATTTCAAGCGGCTTCTTTAAGCTTCACAAAAATCAGATCCTCATCTTGTTTAGCTTTCACATCAGTCACTAAGGATGATTCTGACCCATTCTAGACAACAACACCGCCATCGGTTGAGTCGACTAGCCTAACTCCCAACCTTGCGAGTCGATGTACATCTTTCACCAACTCCTTCTTTCCCTCATCCACATGGGACACACTCTCCATAGAGAGCCTACTAAGTGCGTCCGCTACCATATTAGCCATTCCTGGAAGGTAAAGAACACTCATATCGTAGTCCTTGAGTAACTCTAGCCACCGACTTTGCTGTAGATTGAGGTCTTTCTGCTTGAACACATATTGTAAGCTCTTGTGGTCTGTAAACACATCCAAATGAACCCCATATAGATAATGTCGCCATATCTTCAATGCAAATACCACTGCTGCCAACTCTAGGACATGGGTCGGGTAATTCTTCTCACGGACTTTCAACTGTCTTGAGGCATATGCTATCACTTTTCCACGATGCATCAATACACACCCGAGTCTGATTCTCAAAGCATCACATTACACCACAATACCATTTGTACCCTCAGGTAGGGTCAACACCAGTGCTGAAGTGAGTCGAGTCTTCAACTCTTGGAAGCTCTTCTCGCAAGCCTCCGACCATTGAAATTTCACCTTCTTCTAAGTCCACTTGGTCAATTGTGCTACAATAGATGAGAAATCCTAAAAAAACCTTTGATAGTAACCAGCTAAACCCAAGAAACTCTGAATATCTGAAGCATTCACCAGTCTAGGCCAATTCTCTACTGCCTCAATTTTCTAAGAATCTACCATTATGCCCTCACCGATACTACATGGCCCAAAAATGCCACAGAGTCTAACCAAAACTCGCATTTGCAAAACTTAGCATACAATTGGCGATCCTTGAGGGTGAGAAGCACTATTCTCAAATGAGCGCCATGCTCCTCCTCGCTCCGCGAACATATAAGGATGTCATCAATGAACAAGATCTTGAACATGTCCAGATATTGCTTAAACACCCTGTTCATCAGGTCCATGAAATCTAAAGGAGCATTCATTAGTCTAAAAGACATAACTACAAACTCATAATGATCATACCGCGTCCTGAAGGCGCTCTTTAGGATATCACTCTCCCAAACTCTGAGTTGATAATATCCGGACCTGAGATCTATCTTTGAGAAACAATTGGCATCCTGAAGCTGATCAAACAGATCACAGATCCTGGGTAGAGGATACCTATTCTTGATGGTGACCTTGTTTAATTGTCAATGGTCAATGCACATCCGAAGAGAACCATCCTTCTTCTAGATAAATAACATTGGTGCACCCCATAGAGACTTGCTCGGTCTAATGAAGCCCCTATCTAGTAGGTCCTTTAACTGCTCCTTCAACTCTTTTCGGTTGGAGATATTCTGTATGGAGAAATAGATATAGGCTGCGTGTCGGGGAAAAGGTCAATATCGAAATCAATCTCCCGATCGGGAGAAACACCTGGCAAATCATTAGGAAAGACCTCTGGCTACTCACGTACTACAGGAACTGACTGGATAGTCAGAGTTTCGGACTCGACACCTTAACCCTAACTAGATGGTACATGCAATCCTTAGAAATAATCTTTCTAGCCTTAAGGTGGGAAATGAATCAACCTAAAGGACAAGTCGAACTACCCTTCATTTCTAAGACTGGCTCACCTAGAAACCTGAACACTACTATCGGGTTCTACAATTAACTGAAGCATAACATGAAAATAGCCAATCCATGCCGAGAATAACATCAAAATCAGTCATGGCTAACTCTATCAAATATGCTGAGGTGACCTTATGAAGGACTAAGACTGGGCAACCGTTATACGCCCATCTAGTTATAACTGAGTCACCCACTAGAGTGGAAACTGAGAAGGGATCTGAAAAGACATTGGGATTGACTCCAAAGCTACAGGCCACATAAGGTGTCACAAAAGACAAGGTAGCCCCCGGGTATAGCAAAACATATACATCAATATGGAAAACTCTCAAAATACCAGTGACCACATCCGTGGAGACCTCCTACTCCTAATGGGAAGGTAAAGCACAGAATCTTTTCTGGCGGTGACCGCCGCTGTGCTAGTGGATGCTCCCTGATGTGCTTATCATGCAGAAGGGGCTGGTGAACTAGAAGTCGGGCCTCGGCCCCCAACCTGATCCTGCCTTATAGCTGGAAAATCTCTGAGCATGTGCTCGGGCTGTACACACCCGAAATAAGAACCTGAACCTGCCAAACACTATCTTGTGTGCCCTCGACCACACCTGCGACAAGATGGGATGTTGGAATCTACGGGTCTGCTACTCTGACCCCTAAAGCCTGATGCTCACCCTCTCTGATCATGCATAGGTCGGAATGAAAGACTCAGCGCTCATGAAGCCGGGGTAGACGATCTCTGGTGAGTCTGATGTTGGTGCCCGCCACCGGACCTCTATTGAGAGAATCTGTGGTCCTCGGTCCTGGCCTGCTTGGCCTCCCTCTCCCTCAAATGTGCCGTCTCTATCTGTTGGGCGTACAACACAATGTAGGGAAATTCCATATCGTAATGAAGCATTGCAGTACTACAATCCTTGTCCAAATAGACCGCTACCCCATGGACAAATCTACTCACCTGCATCCTCTAATCGGCTACCAATTTTGGGGCATGTTTCAACAGTCGAGTGAAGTCAAGGGCATACTCTTGTATAGTTATTCTCCCTTGCTTCAGATTCACGAACACAGCTACCTTCAACTCCCCCATTTTTCGAGGAAAGAACAAGTCTAGAAATGCAACATGGAACTCTTCAAAAGTGACTGGACCTGCTCCTGCGACCCTGCTATCCTTCCATTGGCGAAACCAGATGTGCGCGACCCCTTTTAAATGATAAGAGGCCAACTCAGCGCACTCAACCCTGTTCACCCCCATGATCTGGGTGATTTTGACAATCTAATCAACAAACTTATGTGGGTCCTCAACTACCTTGGACCCAAGGAACTCCGGCTGGTTCATCCTCAAGAAGTCTCTAACTCGAGCCGCCGTTCTGTTTCCATTTTGCGGACCAAGTGCAACGCCCTGCTGATTGACCTGAGCGGTCAAGGCCTGCACAAGCATCTGAATAGAAGCCCAGAACTCAGCATGAGCGGCTGGCTCCGATGCCTGAGGCTCCTGAACTGGTGGGGCTGGCTGATTCCCATAACCATTTCCATCCTTGTGTCCTTCACCACCTCCATTCCTCCTTCCTTTCATTCTTCGAGGAGCCATGATTTTTCAATCGTGAATAGAACGAATTAGAAGAATAGAAAGACTTTTCATTGCACTACATAGATCATGAAAGAAGGGAACATTTCCTAACCCTCAGAGCCTCTACGTCATAAGTGTGGCGCGCTTCACACCCATGAAAAAGACTGTACTTAATGCGGCTATAAGACACCCTAGGATATTTCAAACCTATGGCTATGATACCAAGTTTATCACGACCCGAACGGAGGCTCAGATCATAACATAGGACAAGGAGCACTGAGGGATCCTAAGCGACCCATGGCATAAGCATACATCTAACTCAAGCAAGAATTGAATAGCCATCAATACCATCATAGCGGAAGTCTAACTTAAATAAAATATACAAATATAAAATCCGAAGCTGTATACATACATATGTCTGAATAGCCTCTAAACATGACGAGTTGATGGGACAAGACCCCAACTAACTCAACTCGCTGACAATTGAAATACATAAAGAAAAGATGGATAGTCTGGTCCTCAGAAGATGAGGACTCACCAACAAGTAGACGTTAACTCCAATAAGCAGTGTAAGAGCGGGGCTGAACCTGAGAGCTGGGTCATGTATCATGAAACGATACAACATAGAAGGTATGCGGTTAGTACATGCAACGTACCACGTATGCAGGGCAAGTAAAATAACTTTAAGACAATGTAGTAGTAAAAACATAAACATCATTAACTGCGAGTAGGGCTTGCATGCATTCTCTATGAAATCATGATCTTTTCATAACATACGATACATAGCTTTATAATATAAAACTGACTAGAATGACTCAAAGCTGAAATATGATATTATTAGAAAAGATGAACATTGAGTCAAACCTTAATTTTAGAACATGCATGCATAAAATAATAACCATGAGTAATGATTACGCAAATCTTAATCATATAGACAATGGGAGACTCGTCACTTAACCGATATACCATGATACCTCTTACGTGGTCTCAACTATTACACTCAAGTAGGCAGAGCCGTCCAAAAAAATGCCACGGATAAGAATGCTACCATGATATCAATATCAAGCTGAAGGCCCATTCGGGCAAGGGGAAAGCTCACAAGGGAGGTCCCAAGTCATATAATATTATCAACCTATGTTGGCGCGTAGTTCTGGGCCATAGGATGATCGACCCTTAGCCCGCTCGATTCTAGACTCTTCTCCCAAAAACATGCAATGCTCTACATTGTATATAACGAAGTTCAACATTGTCTATTGGTGAATCTCAATGATCAAATACGTCTCAAATACGAAATTATGCATATGAGAAGCTTTAGTTCAAAACATACCACAAGCTGAAAATGTACATGGGAGCCTTTGCCCCAAAAACCATATGGTAAGATATGCATGGGAAGACTTAACTCAAAACATACCACAAGCTAGAATATAAAATTTGGGATGCTTCGCTCCAAAATAATGTGGTAAGCTTAGTTCGGAAAAATCATCATTTAAACTTAACATGTGGGCATTGCCCAAAGCTCTATCACACTTCAAAAGACTCAATTTTCATTGAAAACATTATTATAGACATGGGTAGCTTCAAATCATGCTTTTCATCATAATATCTCATAAGGCCAGAAACATTATTTTAATTGAAATCATTATAAAATAAGCCCATATAAGCAATGCATACCCATATAAACAAATTGAAGATTCATGCATTTGGGTAGAAACCCCATACTTGATCATAGAAAATTCTCATATCTTGATAGAAATTGGCATGGGTGTGGAAGAGGATACCCACTCATAACCCTACATACCTAGAAGGGATTGATTCTACCACTTCTCTGATTTCCAAAGAAGAATTTTAGTGGAAACCTTGGAGAATTGCTCTAGATCACCTCTTCAACCTCTCAAGCTTGCATGCATGGAAGGAATAATCTTAGAATAGGTTTTCCCCTCGTAAGACCCACTAAAACGAGTCTTAAACAATGTAGTAGAGGCTTTAGGAACTTAGGAATTACAAAAAGGCTCTTACAAAATTCGGAGGGAAATTACTGCCAGGTGGTCCTAACGGACGACCTAACGACTCGTGGTCCAAGGCAACGACTCATCACCTAACTTGTCAAGTACACTGCTTGTTTGATCTCCTAGGCTTGTAACAGCTAACCTGACAACTCTTTAGGGTGACCATGACTTGTGGTCACTAGTCGTGAAGTACACTTCTTTTCTTCCTTCTCTTTTCCACCTCCCCACCCCACGGCTGACCCAACGACTCGTGGTGTCCTGACCACGAGTCGTGGCCTTACCTGTTGGGTCACTACTCTTCTAGGACTTCTTCTCAATACTCAAACCTTCCCTACAAGTCGCCTGATAACTCTTGGGCTGCCCTTAAGAGTCGTGAGATGACTTGGTCTGTTCCTGCAACATCAACTTTACAATTTTTCCCCGTTTCAACTCCCCGGTCCGATCTTTGGGCCTCCGGGGTATAATAGTATCTCCCTCGTGGGAACATTCATCCTCGAATGTTGAAAACAAGTAGAAAACAGAAAACATGCAATAATCATATTCAGATACTAATCATTTAAATCAAAAACTAATGGAATAACTACCTCCGATTCATATCACATAGCTTAACCGATCTCATGCTTAACATACACATCCGTACACATAAAAAAAACTGGAGCACATGAACTGAACATGTTAACTAAATGGATTCATAGAGTAAAACTGATACCTCAAGTAAAAACTGGGCTGGTTGAGAATAAGTGTTGGTATTTAGCCTTTATATCCGCTTCGGCTTCCCACATAGCTCCTTCAATACGTTTATTTCTCCATAATACTTTAACTAAAGCTACTGCTTTGTTCCTCAGCCTCCAAACCTAATGATCCAATATTTTAACTGTAACCTCCTCGTAGATAAGGCTATCCTTTACTCCAACGTTGTCCACCAAGACTACTAAGGTTGGGTCTCCCACACATTTCTTCAAAAGCGACACATGAAACATAGGATGCACGGAAGATAACTCTAAGGGTAAGTCTAACTCATACGCTACCATACCAACTCTTCTCATAACCCGGTAGGGACAAACATAGCGGGGATTGAGTTTTCCTTTCTTCCCAAACCACATGACCCCCTTCATGGGAAAAACCTTCAGAAATACCCAATCGTTCTACCAAAACTCACACTCTCTCCTCTTCACATCAGCATATGACTTTTGACGACTCTGAGTGGTTTTTAGCCTATTCCTTATCCACTAACCCTTCACTATAGCCTCATGAACCAAATCTAGACCTATCATTGCTGCTTCACCAACCTCAAACTAACTAATGGGCGATCTACACCTTTGCCCATAAAGAACCTCGAACGGTGCCATCTGGATACTGGAATAATAGTTGTTATTATAAGAAAAATCGATCAGGGGCAAGTGATCATCCTAACTACCTTTGAAATCCATTACACATGCTCTAAACATGTCCTCGAGAGTTTGAATTGTTCGTTCCGCTTGGCCATCCATTTGCGGATGGAAGGCTGTACTGAGCTTAACTTGTGTCGCAAGCCCCTTCTGAAAAGATTGCCTAAATTGGGAGGTAAATTGAGTACCTCTGTCCGAGATAATGGACAAGGGCACTCCATGTAGTCGAACAAACTCTCAGATATACAACTTGGCATAATCATCCGCTGAGTCTGTTGTTTTCATTGGTAGGAAATGTACAGCCTTGGTCAACATGTCTACCACCACCCAAATAGAATCATAGTGTCAACGAGTATGAGGTAGGCTTGTAATGAAATCCATGCTAATCTCTTCCCACTTCCAAGTGGGAATGTTGATATCCTGAAGTACGCCTCCCGACCTTTGACGCTCAACCTTTACTTGCTAACAATTTGTGCAGCTGGCTACGAATTTTGCAATATCCTTCTTCATGCCATTCCACCAATATATTTCTCGCAAGTAATGATACATCTTTGTTGCACCTGGATGGATAGAATATCTAGATCCATCATCCTCATGAAAAAACCGACTCCTCAAGTCATCAACATCCAGAACACATAAGTGATCCCAGTTCCGCAGCATAACATCTCCCCCTTGGGAGAACACCTCAATCTTCAGATCTATAAAGGCTTCTTTTAGCTTCACAAAAATCTGATCCTCATCTTTTCTAACTTTCACATCAGTCACCAAGGACAATTCTAACCCGTTATGGATAACAACACCGCTATCGGTCGAGTCGACTAACCTAACTCCTAATCTTGCAAGTCGATGTACATCTTTCACCAACTCCTTCTTTCCCCCATCAACATGGGACACACTCTCCATAGAGAACTAAGTGTGTCCTCTACCACATTAGCCTTTTTCGGATGGTAAAGAACACTCATATCGTAGTCCATGAGTAACTCTAGCCACCTCCTTTGACTTAGATTGAGGTCTTTCTGCGTGACCACATATTGTAAGATCTTTTGGTATGTAAACACATCCATATGGACCCCATGTAATTAATTTCTCCATATCTTCAATATGAACACCACCGCTGCCAACTCTAGATCATGGGTTGGGTAATTCTTCTCATGGACTTTCAACTGTCTTTAGGCATATGCTATCACTTCTCCACACTACATCAATACACTCCTGTGTCCAATTCTTGAAGCATCACATTACACCACAATACCATCTATACCCTCGGGTAGGGTCAACACCAATGCTGAAGTGAGTCATGTCTTCAACTCTTGGAAGCTCTTCTCGCAAGCCTCCGACCATTCGAATGTCACTTTCTTCTAAGTCAACTTGGTTGACGGTGCTGCTATTGATGAGAAACCCTGAACAAACCTCTGATAGTTACCAGCTAAACCCAAGAAACTCCGAATATCTGAAAGATTCACCGGTCTAGGCCAATTCTTCACCGCCTCGATTTTTTGAGAATCTACCGTTATGCCCTCACTCGATACTACATGGACCAAAAATGCCATGGAGTCCAACAAAAACTCCCACTAACTGAACTTAGCATACAATTGGAAATACTTGAGGGTATGAAGAACTATTCTCAAATGAGCGGCATGCTCCTTCTCGCTTCGCGAATATATAAGGATGTTATCAATGAACACAATCACGAACATGTCTAGGTATTGCTTAAACACCCTGTTCATCAGGTCCTTGAAAGCTGTACGAGCATTCGTTAGTCCAAAAGACATAACTACAAACTCATAATGACCATACCACATCCTGAAGGCTGTATTCAGGATATTACTCTCCTGAACTCTGAGTTGATGATATCCAGACCTGAGATCTATCTTTGAGAAACACTTGGCACCCTATAGTTGATCAAACAGATCATCGATCCTCGACAGAGGATACCTGTTCTTAATGGTGACCTTGTTTAACAGTCGATAGTCAATACACATCCGAAGTAAATGATCCTTCATCTGGACAAATAACATTGATGCACCCCATGGAATTTTTGCGTGGAAACCTTGGATGATTACTCTACATCACCTCTTCAACCTCTCAAGCTTGCATTCATGGAAGGAATAATCTTAGAATAGGTTTTCCCCTCTTAAAACCCACTAAAATGAGTCTTAAACGATGTAGTATAGGCTTAAGGAACTTAAAAATTACAAAAAGGCCCTTACTAAATTTTCGGGAAATTACTGCCAGGTGGTCCTAATAGATGACCTAACGACTTGTGGTCCAAGGCAATGACTGGTCACTTAACTCGTCAAGTACACTACTTGTCTGATCTCCTAGACTCGTAACGGCTAACATAACAACTTGTTAGGGTGACCACGAATCATGGTCACCAGTCGTGAAGTACAGTGCTCTTCTTCCTTCTCTTTTCCTTCTACCACCCCACGACTGACCTAATGACTCATGGTGTCCTGACCATGAGTCGTGGCCTTGCCCGTTAGGTCTCTACTCCTCCAATGCTTCTTCTCAATACTCAGGCCTTCCCCACGAGTCACATGATGACTCGTGGGCTTCCCTCACGAGTTGTGAGATGACTCGTTCTATGCTTGTAGCTCAACTTTATAATTTTTCCTTGTTTCAACTCCTAGGTCCGATCTTTGGGCCTCTGAGGTATAACAAATTTGAACCTCTAACCATTTAACCTAACTTGGCCTTATAACTAAATCAAAGAGCGGTGATGTAACAATTCCAAATTAGGTGTCTAGCTATCTTCCCATTTTAGAACCAAGCAAGGTGAATTAGGTGTATTTCTATCCTAACCACGAGTCGGCCTTGAAGGCTTGGAATCTCTTCCTGCATTCCTAGTTGTATCCTAGGTTTTTGTTTGAGTTTTCCTAAGAATCCAGCATTAAAATGAATAATAACAAGAATGCAATACAAACAACAATGAAAAGTTTAACCACATGGAACTTACGCAAATATAATGATGTCATGTGGCCTCAACCCTAGAATAAGGGTCTTAGCCACTCATGCTAATATAAGAATTCATCAAAATGGTTGAATTCTTGAAAAAAAAGAGTGAAAAAAATGAAAGAAAACAAACCCTAGGTACAGTTTCTTCGTTCTCCCTTGGATCCTTTTGGTGTTTCTAAAATAATTTGTGCTAATCCAATAAAATAACTAAGTGTTTAATTTATAAGATACAAAATTTGGCCGTGGGAGGACCAGCTCCACGCCATGCTTCCCATCGCGGTAAGGCAGTGGTGTGGCATGGCACCATTGTGTTGCTTCACTGCAATGGGGCACTGGAATGGTCGCTGGCATGTGCCATAGTGCATTGCATGGTGTGGCTCACAGCTGGACGTGAAGCATAGCCAATGTGGCATGGTGACATCGTGCACAGCAACTGCCTGGCATGCTATCGTGAACACAGATGCCTAGGCATGGCACGCTTCCTGGCACGCAGCTCGCTTGCCATGGCATGTTTCCTGGCGCCCAGTCCTGCCGCTGTGGCATGCTACTGGTGCGGCAGCCTCTAATTCTTGGAAACTTCATGAATCTTCTTTTTCAATCATTCCAAGCTTCCTCCTTTCTTGTGTAACTTCATAATGAACTCATCTTTAGTATATTTCACCTACAAACATGGGCTAATCATGTTGGTTAGTTCATGCACACAATATATATACAAAACACATGAGAATATAGTTAATTTAATTGACAAACATACCTAAAACTAAGATATAAAATAACAGTTGGGCATGTAATTATGCCCAAGATCACTACCCCACACTTAAAGCCTTGTTCGTCCTAGAAAAACTCCATTACAACTCATGTACAAGAAAGACTCACATCACATATCACTAATCGATGCAAGATGACTCTAGTTAAGCTACCATGATTGATTTATATGGAAAGTTCAAAATAGAGTATGCTACAACTGACATAATTAAAATCATGTACAACCCAGTTAAGACCTTCTAACCTCAAGAATCGACTCTAAAACCACAGCAAAATCATGCACATTAGCTAATCAAGAAGCCCGATATGAATTTTCATCTTTCCTCAAACATGTGCCCTCTCAACAAGAGAGATACCCATTTTCAGTCACAATTTTTAAAATTATAACATGTATAGGTATATGAATACAATTACACTCACTCTCAAAATGAATTCAAATGCAACATGCAATGACCCATATGCTTGAACTTAGTGTACTACTCTACTAGTTTAGGAACATGTAAAAGTAAGATCAAGTAGGAATTTAAGGGTAGTAATGTAATATAAGGGATGGGTAGGTACTATTCTGTCCAGTAGTAGTGTCTTAGTTCCCTAAGCACTTTTAATCAATCGTATGTCTTTATTAAGCACATGCTCTTCTTTACTTCTTTTACTGCACCACTTGTTCTTATCAACTCTCAACTTCCTTTTTGTTTCCCCTATTCTTTAAGCACACTTATATTATTAGTAGGGAGTACTTAAACATTAGGCACTTTTTCATTATTTTGTTCTTTTCGTCACAACCCGAGACTACACCCTGGACGCGACACAGTACTTGGTGCCATAAGTGACCACAAGCTAACCCATGGTTTAACATCACATTGCTAAACTAAATAATCATAGCGGAAGTTGAAAACATAACTGAAATATCTAACTTCTGAAATAATGAATGACTGATAAAATACTGAAAACTTGCACAATAGAGCAAAAAAAAGTTGAAGACTACTATGTAAAAAAGCCAACTACTAACTGGCGAGTTGCTGGGACAAGCCCCCAGCTAACTCTAAAGTCTGAAACAGAAACTAAAGAAACTAAAACCTTTTCCTATAACAATGAGGACTCACCAATATAGTGCTTTTGACATCGTCTATGAGGAGCTAATGACGCCGTTGCGACTGAGAACCTACACCTGTATCAAAAACGATACAACATGGAAATATGCATGAGTACTTTTAATGTACTAAGTATGCAGGATGTAAGTAAAATACTTGGAATACATAACCGAAGTACAGTGACATGAAATGACCAAATATAAACTGATGAGTTTTGTGACATAATTATAATAATGTAAGTACAGGCACTGCTTTATGGCCATAAGCATATCCTAAAATATGAATAACTATACTGAGCTAAAACTGAGACTGAGTTGTACTGACAAGAGGTACTGTATAATATTGTTGGACCAACTATAACTGACATGTAACTGATGTGTCGTGAATTTACGGCACCACCGACGCTTAAAACTCTTTGAATGTGCATGAATTTAGGTACATTTATGTTGATATGATGCGTATTGGTAGTTTTATAGGTAAAACGAGCCGTAGGAATATAAGTTGAGAAAAATACTGAACACAGACAAAGATGCCTCAGACGAGCTGCACTATGGACCTTTGATCCTTACCATGGGCCGTCCTATTCAGTCGTTGCATGTAATTCAGAGAAGTTGTTAAGTAGAGTGCCAATCAATGGCTGAAACCCACGTATCGTACTAGCTTACAATGGACTATTTTGATCGACCATGGGAAGATGCAGAAAATAAGGTCAAACTGAAGTCTCATCCAATGGATGGTTCCCAGGGGTCGTGTGAACTTACAATGGACCGTCCTGTCCAGTCGTGGAAAGAATTAGAGTATTGAACAAGAGCGGGCTACATCAAAAGGACAGACAGGATAGGCTGTACTTTCTAAGGACGTGTCGTTCTTAGTACTCGTACCTTTAGTTTCAGAAACAATGATCAGGAGGCTAGGAAACAATGAACAGGACCAACGGCTCGTAGGATCTCACAATGAGCTGAGGTTTGAGGTTGTATGCTAAAAGGAGAAGTTTGAGAGAAGCAACGACTGGAACAATAGACACTCAAACACTCTGTTGAATATACAAACGGACCCTGGTACCATCCGACACCAAAATCCTAGTTGATTTATGAAAGGATTTGTTTCATGTCTATAAATAATTTGTTTAGGTTTATTTTACAACTTTGAACAGTAATTTTGGGTGTTGTTAACGATCTTTCATGGTTCAAGAAATAAAGGTTGAAATTTTGTTCTTGATTTTGAGAATTAAACAACATTAAAGTTTTGTTCATTGATTTTGGAGATTTAGTCAATTCACGTGGTTTTTTTCGATGAACCTTTGTAAGTTACAATTATGATTTCTTCTATATTTTGTGATTGTGATTATACAAGCATGAGTAGCTAAACCCTAATTAGGGTTGTGGGAACTATGAGGAATTAAAACACATAGGTAAAACACTTAGTGATTCTTGGACGGAGTTTAATGCATGTATTGTTTTTCCCTTCATTTTAATTATTTCTTAATGGTTGTAAATGTTAGAATTCACCTTATTCTTACTTACCTGATCAAGGGGGTGGCAAATAGGAAAAGGGATTAACAACGGAGATTTGAGGCTATCAACCCTCATCTAATAGCTTGAACTTTTCCGAGAATAGATAATTCGATATTAAGGGTAAGGGTTAATTAAGCATACACCCGTCTACAGACCAAGTTGCATGGTGATAATCATCTAGATAGGGAACCAACCATTTAGGTGAACCTAACTTATCAATATTGCATGCTAAACACCAGAATAGATCACTAGTGTAAAATTCTTGTGGTTATGAAGTCACGGGGAACAC
>JACEIK010001421.1:204648-226317 GCA_018107945.1 Datura stramonium
AGCTAATCACATTAACTCAATTTATTTCCATATTCCCTGTGTGATCAACCTCAACCTTTATTTGGTTTTATATTTGACATCGACTGCTTTATATCTCATTTATGAGGTGTAGTTTGGGCGACATCAAATTTTTGCGTCATTGTCGGGGAATATGGCTAAGGCTTTTGTTAATTGTGTTTGCTTTACTATTGGTCCTTATTTCCTTTTTTTTATTTTTGTTCTTAAAAGGTCTTAGGTTCGTGCAAGCCCAGTACTAGAAGCCAAGGAAAATCCATGGTTCAAATCGATCATGAACTCGAACAAACACTGCGAAATCTGAGGAGAATGGCAAACGTACAAGAGCAAGAGACAGTGGACCTGGCTACATCTAGAATGTTGGATGAAGAAAAAGCTCGGGAAAGAGATCGAGAATTAGCAAGGGTTGCTGAAGAGCAACTCCTAGCTGTCAATGTAGAGAAAGCTAAAAGGAACAGAGGTCTAGATCAGCAGAGGCACCAGTATTTCGATGAGTATGATGATGCTGATATTGATAAAGTCGGTGCCACTTGAGCTATTTTCCCTCCCACTTTACCTGATGGGGAAAATTTTGATATTACCAGTGCTATGATCCAATTGCTCAACATGAAGGGAATATTTGCGCGTCATGCAACTGATGATGCACATACTCACTTGACTAATTTCGTGGGTATCTGCAATGCATATAAACAACTCGGAGTGAGTCAGTATGCGATATGCCTAAGGTTATTTTCCTTGTCATTAGGAAGTGAGGCAATGCTCTAGTTGGTAGAACTGCCAAATGATTCTATCACTACATGGAGGGAGTTGAATAGAGCTTTTCTTGAAAGATTTTTCCCACTTTCAAAAGCTTTGCAGCAGAAAGATGAGACATATAACTTCAGGCAGTTAAGTTCTAAGGCACTTCACGAGACATGGTTGAGGTTTAACAAGAAGCTCAAAAGGGTGCTCAACCACAAGATCCCAGATGATACATTGCTTGAAATTTTCTATAGGTCTCTAAATGCTAACACCAAGGTGGTGGCTTATAATGTGTCTGGCGGAACATTCATGAGTCACACTTATGTTGAAGTTGCTGAGCTACTTGACAAAATCACTAAAACCAACCGCACATGGCACACAAGAGAGTCGGAGACTCCGGCTGGTACTTATGCGGTAGGTATGTCTGCGAAGCAGACAAGGAAGGATGAAGAGCGAGATTAGAATATTGCTGAAATAAAGACCACAATGGGACTACTTGCTAAGCATTTGATGGGAGCCAAAGATGAAAAGGTAAATGTTATGGGTTCTCAGGGCAAGGCCTCGAGAAATGATGGAGGCAAATCAGAATTTGAGGAGGAAGTTAATTATTTATATGATCAGGGGGCGGGTACCTAGACTAACACCCAAGGATCTAACCAAGAATCTTGGCGTCAAGGTCAGGGGAACCAAGGTTGGAATTACTATAGGGATAACAATTACAATCAAGGCCAACAAAGAGACAATGGTGACTGGAAAAAGAGAGAGGAGTACAAGAATGACAGAAGCGGTCTATATGTTCCTCCAAGGAACCGTGAGCCAGAGTCCAGTGGTTCAAGGGTGGAGGACATATTGTCTAAGGTAATTAAGCAGATGTAGGTGATAAATGGAAATGTCAAGGAGCTCAGCATTAATATTTAGAGTATGAACTAAAAGGTGGAATCACATGTTGTGGCTATTAAGAAGATTGAGCAGCAACTGAGTCAGATGTCTATTGCGATGAACCAGAGGCAGAAAGGCATGCTTCCTAGCAATACAATTCAAAATCCAAAAAATGACAGTCATTACATGGAGGTCACTACTAGGAGTGGGAAGGCGACAGTTGATCCTCCGAGGCTGGTTGTAATTGNGCTGGTTGTAATTGATGAGACAGTAGAGCCCTTAGTGATTGATGATGATAGGATGGAAGATTCCGAGGATCAGACTTTGGTTGATGATTCAGTGGAGAAGACCACTCCTAGTAATGAAAATGAGCAAGGATTTGGCAATGAAAACGAGAAGGAGGTACCGCAAAAGATCACACCTATTCCTAGACCTCCTCCCCTTTTTCCACAGAGGTTGAAGAAGAAGGTCGAAGATGGGAAGTATCAAAAATTCATTTCCATGTTAAAACAATTATCTGTGAATATCCCATTACTTGAGGCACTTAAGCAGATGCCCGGCTATGCTAAATTCATGAAGGACCTTGTCACTAGAAAGAGGACCATAAGCTTCGAACCTCCAGATAATTTACACCACTGTAGTGCAATAGCATCTTGTTCTCTTATTTAGAAAAAGGAATACCCTGGAGTGTTCACCATACCATGCACTATTGGAGCCTTAAATTTTGCTCAGGAACTATGTGATCTGGGTGATAGAATTTATTTGATGTCGCTAGCAGTGTTCAGATAGTTGGGCTTGGGAGCCCCCAAACCGACTACAATGCGGCTTTTGATGGCAGATCGTATAGTGAAGAATCCGGTGGGAATTCTCTATGATGTTCTAGTGAAGGTGGAGTCCTTTATATTTCCGGCCGATTTTGTCATTCTGGATTGTGAGGTTGATTTTGAGGTCCCCATTATCTTGGGGCGACCATTCCTCGCCACCGGAGGTGCTCTTGTAGATATGGAAATTGGACAGTTGAAATTTTGGTTGAACAATGAGGAGGTGACATTCAATGTATGCCAATCCATGAAGCAGCCAAATGACATGAGGGTGGTCTCAGTAATTAACATTGTGGAACCTCAGTTTCCAATTACGACCATTGAGGAGTTATTGATTCTTGATGATTTAGCAGCAATTTTGATGAATGTTGGTGTTGAGGAGATCCATGGGGGTGAGAAGATAGTTAATGCACTTGCTGGTATGGGGTCATACACTTATCCTCCAAAGAAGATTGATCTTGACCTGAAGAATTGGGTGACCCTACCAACGAGGCCATCTGTTTAGGAGCCTCCGGTATTGTAGCTTAAAGAACTCCCATCTCACTTGTGGTACATATTTTTAGGAACCGGTAACACTTTACCAGTCATTATTGTAGCTGACCTAGAGGAATAGCAAGTGCAGGCTTTGGTCTCCATTTTGAAGAGATATAAAAAATCCATTGGATGGACCATTGCAGACATTATTGAAATCCCAGCTGGTATTTGCACTCATAAGATCCAACTAGAGCCAGAGTGTATTCCTAGCATTGATCATCAGCACCGGTTGAATCCACCTATGCAAGAGGTGGTCAAGAAGGGAATCATCAAGTGGTTGGATGAAGGTGTGGTTTACTCTATTGCTGACAGAAAATGGGTGAGCCCAGTTTAGTGTGTACCGAAGAAAGGATGAATCACGGTGGTCCCAAATGCTAAAAATGAGCTCATTCCACTTAGAACAGTCACCGGTTGGAGAATATTCATGGACTATAGGAAGTTGAACCATTGAGCTTAGAAAAGATCACTTTCCTATGCCATTCACGGACCATATGTTAGACAGACTTGCAGGTAGACGATGGTACTATTTTCTTGATGCTTATTCAGGGTACAATCATATTTCTATAGTCCCCGAAGACAAAGAGAAAACTACTTTCACTTGTCCATATGGTACATTTGTGTTCTAGAGGATGTCATTCGGATTATGTAATGCACCCGCCACTTTTCAACATTGCGTGATGTCTATATTTTCTAACATGGTGGAGGACATCATTGAAGTCTTTATGGATGACTTTTTAGTGGTAGTTGATTTATTCGAATATTTTTTGGCTCATTTGAGCAAGGTGCTGCAATGATGTGAAGAGACCAAATTGGTGCTTAATTGGGAAAAGTTCCATTTCATGGTCAAAGAAGGTATAGTGTTAGGCCATAAGATTCTGGTAAGGGTATTGAGCTGGATAGGGTCAAGATTGAAATAACTACAAGTATACCACCTCTAATTTCTATGGTAGGTGTTTGAAGTTTTTTGGGTCATGCAGGGTTTTGTAGAAGATTCATCAAGGACTTCTCCACAATTGCACATCCTTTGTGTAAAATACTTGAGGAAGAGGTGAAATTTGTTTTTGATGAGGCATGTCTGAATACATTTGAATGCCTAAAGAGAGATTGACCACTGCCCCAATTATAGTAGCACCGGACTGGTCTTTACCATTCGAGGTTATGTGTGATGCTAACGGAATGTCCCTGGGAGCTGTGTTGGGTCAGAGGCGTGAAAAGATTTTTCATACTATTTATTACGCTAGCAAGTCTCTTAATGCAGCTCAAAAAATTACACTGTGACAGAACAGGAGTTGTTGGCTGTAGTTTTTGCATTCGAGAAGTTTCGGGCATTCTTGTTTGGAACTAAGGTGATAGTCCATACAGACCATGGAGCTTTGAGAAATATGATGGAAAAGAAGGATGCCAAGCCACAGTTGATTCGATGGATTCTGCTACTACAAGAGTTCGAGTTCGAGGTAAAAGACCGAAAAGGGAACGAAAACTAAGTGGCAGATCACTTATCAAGATTGGAACCAGATGTTGCACTTCGAGATGAGAGTGGCATAGATGATGCATTCACTGATGAGAAGGTTTTAGCTGCCTCTAGGATCTCATCCCCTAGTTTTCAGTCTTTGCTAATTATCTGATGAGCAATGTTATATTGGAGAACTTTTTTTTTACCAGTGGAAGAAGTTCATGTCTGATGTGCCGAAGTTTTTTTTTGGATGAGCCTTACTTATTCCACATATGTGCTTATGGGGTGATTCTGAGATGTGTGCCTGAGGTGGAAATGTTAAGCATATTGGAGGCCTGCCACTCATCCCCTGTTAGGGGTCACCACAGCGGGATTCACACAATCCACAAGATTCTGCAATGTGGGCACAATTGGCCAACCATTCACCAGGATGCACATGATTTTGCAAAGGCATGTGATTCATGCCAAAGGAAATGAGGCATATCAAGGAGGGATGAGCTTCCTCTTACTCCCATCCTCGTAATTAAGTTGTTTGATGTGTGGGGCATTTATTTTATGGTCCCATTTGTGATCTCAAATGGGATGACGTACATACTTGTTGCTGTGGACTATGTTTCTAAATGGGCGGAGGCAGTTGCGCTTCCAAATAATGAAGGGAAGAGTGTCACAACATTCTTGAAGCGAAATATATTTGCTAGATTTGGGACTCCAAGAGCCATCATTAGTGATGGGGGTTCGCACTTCTGTAACCGGTTGTTTTGTACTTTATTGGAAAAATAAAGGGTAAAAAATAGGCTGGCAACACCCTATCATCCGAAGTCTAGTGGGAAAGTTGAAGTCTCCAACCGAGAGATAAAGACCATCTTGGATAAGACTGTGAATGTTAAACGAACAGATTAGGCTAGGAACCTAGATTAGGCTTTATAGGCTTATCGAACCTCATTCAATATTCCTATAGGTAGGTCTTTGTATCATCTTGTGTATGGGAAATCATGTTGTCTTCCGATTGAACTTGAGCACGAAGCTATGTGGGAGCTCAAGAAGCTGAATTTGAACTTGAGCGAAGTTGAAAACTTGAGGCTTGATCAATTGAATGAGCTAGACGAATTTCAGTTGAAAGCATATGAGAGTTCTGAAATTTATAATTAAGGATGAAAATTCAGCATGACCGGAAGATTGAGAAGAGAGAGTTTAGCCTGGGTGATATGGTGTTACTATTGAATTCTAGACTTCGCTTGTTTCCTTGAAAGTTGAAGTACAAATGGTTGGGATCGTTTTGAGTGGTTCAAGTATTCTCCCATGGGGAAATTGAACAGGAAAATTATGAAGGAAAGCGCTTTATAGTCAATGGTCAAAGGGTGAAAGCATATCGGGAGAAAAGTGAAGAAATAAAGCTGGTGATCTCTGGGCTCTAGGTGAAATCTAAGTAACTCGGGGACTTGCATCGTGATGGGACGTTAAATCAAGCAATGCATGAGAGGCAACTCATGGAGGTATTTTGGTGACGTCTAAGTAATCAAAATACTCGCGTCATGCCGCGACGTTAAATCAGGCGCTGCTTGGGAGGCAACGCAATTTGTAAATTATAATGTAAATAGTGTTCACAGTTGTTGAAGTGTGCAGGTCTAAGGCAAAGAAAAACTTGAATGATTCAGCTCAAGGATGAAACGATGAGTCTCAGAACAGGCCATTGTACGATGGAACGACTCATGGTTCCTAGACATTGTTACCATTTGGAGTGCCCTGTTTCTGAGTCTAACCAATGAGCACACATAATGGGCCGTCGTTGGCTCATAAGGGTCATGGTGTCGCCCGTTCTAACAAATTCCTGCAGGACTGAAAATCAATGAACGAACCCACGGACACACAGTATGGGTCATTGTGAGAATAAACGCCTTATGCTATGAGCCCGTAGGTTGCACAGGTAAGTTCCCAAAACTCTAAACAATGGCACATAGGTATAGGTCATGGCCTCTTCATACGACCCGTTGGAGGAGTCGTGGCCAGAGATAAAAATTTCCATGCCCGACCCGACTCTCTCAGACCTAGCCTATTTAAAACCCCTCACACCCGATTTTTTTTGCACACTTCCCATTCAAAATCAAATCAAACACAAAACCCTCACTCCCTCTCGGCTTGAACAATGACACCAACACTGTTGCACCACATTTCTCCAACTATTGACCAAAAATTCGAGTGATTTTCCTGCTAAAGTGAGTATTTATTTGATGTAAAAAGCTAGCCTTATTTATTTCGGTTGTTCTATCACCATGGTAACTTTCCGAATTATAATTGCATTGTGGCAAATTTCTCACTGGAAACTTATGCATAGGGTGTTCATACTATGGGAAATTAATGAATTGGGCAGCCCTGTGCAATCGGGAAACTAATTTGCATCAGTGAAAAGTGAAAATTAAATGTTATGAAATTTTGATGGGGGTAGAGGTTTTGTAATCCCCGCATGTTTGATTTAATGCCTAAAAAAATAATACTTGTTGGGGTCACTGAAGATTGAAGGGAATATGACAAGGTAAGGGTAGGCTGCATGATCCAATCAATCACCTATTGTACCTCACAATGGCTCATTGATCAAGTCATTGGGACTGTCCCAGGATCCCAATGCTTAATCTATCACAACGACTAATCTAAGGGACCATTAGTTCATCCAAAGGATCGTTGCATTAATCATTGTATGCCTTCCCATATATAAGCTCTGTACCCCCTCCCACGGACCAATCACACGGACCTTTGTATTGGCTCGTGGGTAGTTACAAAAAGATGCTACTGTCAGAAGATCATTCAATGACTGCAACAATGGACCATTGTTTCCTACGACGAACCATACTGACAGTCATCTGTTATGCTAAGACAATGTGATATCTTGCTTTTTTTTTTGTGGATCTAACAATGTGTCGCATAGGTACAATGAATTCACCAGCAAACAAGAAGGAACAGGAAGCTGCCATACGAAAGGAAATTGCAAAAAGGCAGCAGCTCCATGATGAGTTAGAATCAGACAGTTCTAGTGGTTTAGAGGTGCACCACAACATTGAAACCTCTGAAGAATCTCCAGTGGTGACCACTAGGGAAAAATCAATAGCCCAGGAAGCTACAATGGTACTGCCTCACCTCCCAGTCTGATGAGGGAAGTGAGGACGCTGAGTCTGATGGTGACAACCCTCGTATGGATAATGCAGGGGACGACAATGATGAGGTTGCGAATTTAGGGGATGATGCTATTGATGCAGAGGAGTCAGGTGAAAAGGATAGTGCTGCTGAANGTGCTGCTGAAGGGTATAATGAGCAGGTGGGGGACTCTGAACCTGCAACCACACCAGAAGCAAGATCCAAGAAATGGTTTCTGCAGGGATCTGTAGATGTGTAATATGCAGGCTCAATCTCAATGAAAAAGGAAATCGCAACCGTAGTATCCAGGAGGAGCCAAAGATTCAGATCAATGCCCTAAATTAAGTTCCAAAGCTCAAAAGGCTCTTTGAGGGCTACAACATGTATTGGATGGCTAAGACTCCAGGCAAAAACAACATGGAGATGGTGCGTGAGTTCTATGCAAATTGCTACTGCACCTTGGAGAAAAAGGATTCCTCCAAGAAGGCCATTAAGAAGGAGCCCATGCTAGACTCTATCAAGGTAAGATCCATCCCAGTTGATATATCGGAGAGGACCATCACCAGAGTCTTGATGGGTGGTGAATTTACATTGTCGTATAGAACTATTGAATATGATTACCTAATGGAGGCAATGAAGGGGATCAGAAAATTGAGAACTGAGGACAAAGTATTGCACTTTCAATGCATGGAAAATATTATTTCTGAAGAGAAGGAGGGATCATAATGGGTCACAGGTAGAAAACTAATCTAGAAGGCTTCCCTGAATTTTTGGCCAAGTCATGGTGGTCCATCGTTCGACATCGCCTCGCGCCTACAGTGAATGATAATGTTTTTATCACAGAAAGGGCAGCGTTGGTGGCATGCATTATGTCCGAGTACCCGATGAATATTCCCCGGATTATTGCCACAGAGATTCGGGAGCGGGAAGTCAAAGAACACACTACACTTCCTTTCTCGAGCTTGATCTATCAGTTATGAACGGAGTATGGAGTACATATCCTCCTAGATATTGATCATATGATTATAAACATCAGGACGATAGACATAGCTTTGATTAAAGATTACTTGAATATGGTTTCCAGGGTTTGATTTCCAATTGGTGGACCTAGATTGAGTGCGAGTACCCCGAGAGGAGGTAAGTAGGGTGATCAGGTTGAGCAGGCCATGGAGCTTCCTTCCATTCGAGCAGATGATGCTGCAGAACCCACTTCTATTCCATCGGGAGGCACAACCCCGTCCATTCCCACTGGATATTTGTTGGTCCCAGAGAGTGACATAAGAAAGATGGCCAAGAGACTGAAAATTGTAGAGCGCAAGATTCATATGTTACTTAACCAATTTAAGTCGTGGGTTAACAAAAATAGAAGATGTAGCACGAGGGTTACATATGCGGCTGGATGGGTTTGAGGTACGCCTCAACCAGTTCCGATCTAATGCTCAAACTCGGGATTGAGATACTATGAAGAGAGAGCTAGCATCATTGAAAGCGTTAGTGCTAGATTTGTAATCCAGTACTACTCCACTATTACCATCACAGACTTTGTCAGCAATAGATGAGGACTTGGATATGGAGGTTCCGCAGTTCTTTGACCTTCAGTCGGCCCCGCATGAAGAAGGAAAAAAGAAGCGAGCCACTGAGGGTTTGGAGGATGAGAAAAGAAGAAAATGGAAGAAGGAGAAGTGGGCATTGAAAGCTGCCCTCAAGGAAAGTCGACACACTGCCGATGCAAATGAGAGAGAGATAATGGAGCGGGTTAAAGGTGCTTGAAGCTCTAGTTTGCGGGATGTGCTCGAGAAGAGTTGGCGCACAGTTAATTCTCCTGTGCGGGCAGCTTCGGAGAATGCACAGGCCATAACTTATGCTACTACTACACAGGCTAGAGTCGTGATTGAGACTCCAGCTGCTAAGGATTCTGGGGTTGCATCTACAACCCTTGGTGACCAGACCATTGGCGTCTAGGATGCCCAGCTGCATTCCTATTCTCATGTTTTACTTTTTGAATGCGTCGAGGATGTTGCATGATTTTTTTTATGGGGGTAGGGTAGTACTTGATTTTGATTTTTTTGAACAAAACTCGAGGGTTTTTCTTGTCGGATATCTTTTTCCTCAAGTGTTCTTTATTTAGTAGAACCAGCATGTTTAGGGTTATTATTTTATTTTTGTTTTGTTGGTTAACTGGAAGAAAATAGGAAGCGTATGAACAGTCAAACAAAGCATGTGATGAACTGATTTTTTGATATATGTAAAAATGACACCCCTCCTAACTGCTTTTGTGTTAATATACTAGTGTTGTGAGACGTGACCAGTATGGATCTTTGTATGGTAGCATAGGTATCGTTAGGATAATTAATGTCAACACTTTGCATGAACCTAGTGGTTGGAACTTAGCTGTGTAATCAAGTGCTTGTGTGAGTAAGGTTCAATAGTTGAATTTTACTGTGTGTCAATCAAGAATTTTCCTGGTCAATCTTATCGAGGTAGAAGATGGAAAACTAGGAAAGGATCATAGGCCATTTTTTATGAATGAGTCCACTTTAGACTTAAAAGGCCTACCAAATGAAAACAAAAAATCCCTTTATCCAAATTTTGAGCTTGAATTGACCTTTCTTTTTGTAAACACCAATACACCTTCCTAATGAACCTAATTTTGCCCTGGTCCCTCCTTGGACATTGTGAACCTCAACTCAGGCAAATCACCTAAGTTGAGGGTTGCTAATCTAGGGGTGATTAATAGGAGTATATTGAAATGAAATTGAGTAACAAAAATAAAAGAGCGGGTGAGGTGTGCATAATGAAAAGAAAAGGAAATTTTTTTGTTAAAGATAAAAAGAGCATAAAAAAGAAAAGAAAAAAATGAATGAAGGTGATGAATACTTGAAAGAAGAAACACCACAGTCGTAGTTGCAAAAGAAAATAAAAGAAGAATTAAGCAAAAGGAAAAGGGAGCGAAGTAAAAAAATAGGTTAAGTGGAGCTAAAGTTAGTGTAGTGCCAAGGAGGGTTAAGTTACTACTCCCATATTTACCATACCCAACCTCGAGCCTACATTTCAAGCTCAAAAAGTCCTATAGTGAACCTAGTTCAACCGTCTGAAAACTGAGGTATTGAAAGTAAAGGCAAGCTTATGGTATTGTATTCGCACAGTTAGAACTTCTTTGTGAGTGTGAGTGAGTTAGAACTTCTTTGTGAGCGTGAGACAAAGTTAGTGCAGTGCCAAGGAGGGTTAAGTTACTATTCCTATATTTACCATACCAAACCTCGAGCCTACATTTCAAGTTGAAAAAGTCCTATAGTGATCCTAGTTCAACCTTCTGAAAACTGAGGTATTGATAGTAAAGGAAAACTTATGGTATTGTATTCCGCAGTTAAAACTTCTTTGTGAGCGTAAGTGAGTTCTTTACCAATCCCAAGATAAATATTGCCATGATCATATATACATATGTGCGTGTGGGACTTCTTTTTGGTGAGAGCGCATCATTACATGGGTTTATTTCTAGCTTTCTAGGGGAAATGTCAGTTGTGTGTGCTTGGTTGTGTAGTGGTAATATGGTGCCATCCTTTGATCCTATTGTATCATGTTGAGAAGTGTTGAGTTGTCACACTAAGTTCTCTTTTAACCCGGTAGGAGGGAGGTTGATTGAGTGAACATTTTGTATGTTGTATCAATTTGGACTGATATGCATCTCCTAAGTTTCCTCTAGTTAAGTGTTGCTATGGGTTACTTTTATTTTGTTTGCCTGAGGACATGCAAACATGCTAAGTTGAGGGTTTTGATGTGCCGTGAATTTACATCACTAGCGACACTTAAAACTCTGTGAATGTGCATGACTTTAGGTACATTTATGTGGATGTGATGCGTATTGGTAGTTTTTTAGGTAAAACAGGCCATAGGAATAAAAGTTGAGAAACAAAACTAAACACAAAAAAAGATTCCTCAGACGAGCTGCACTATGGACCGTTGGTCCTTACCACGGACCGTCCTATTCAACCGTTGCATGTAATTCAGAAAAGTTGTTAATTAGAGTGCCAAGCAACGGCTGAAACCCACGGATCATACTAGCTTATAACGGACCGTTCTGATCGACCGTGGGAAGATACATAAAATAAGGTCAAACTGAAGTCTCATACGACGGATGGTTCCTACGGGTCGTGTGAACTTACAACGGACCGTCCTGTCCGGTCATGGAATCAATCAGAGAAATTGACCAAGAGTGAGCTGCATCTAACGGACAGACAGGACGGGCCATACTTTCTAAGGACGGGTCGTTCTGAGTGCTCGTACCTTTAGGTTCAGAAACCATGATCAAGAAGCCAGAAAATAATGAACAGGACCAACAGCTCATAGGATCTCACAACGAGTCGTTGTTTGAGGTCATATACTGAAAGGATAGGTCTAAGGGAAGCAACGACAGGAACAACGGACACTCTAATGATCCGTTGAAGNCTAATGATCCGTTGAAGCTACCAATGGACCATGGAACCTGCCAACACCAGAATCCTAGTGGATTTAGGAAAGTATTTGTTTCATGTCTATAAATAATTTGTTTAGGTTAATTTTACAGGTTACGAAATTTTATAGCTTTAAACAGTAATTTTGGGTGTTGTTAACGATCTTTCTTGGTTCAAGAAATAAAGGTTGAAATTTTGTTCTTGATTTTAAGAATTAAACAACATTGAAGTTTTGTTCATTGATTATGGAGATTGTTATACCCTGGTAACCCAAGGATCAGGTCCGAAAGTGAATCAGGAGAAAAACTAGAAAATGTTGCAGCAGTTGCAGAATGGGTTACTTAACAACTCGTGAAGAGGCTAAACGAGTTATCGAGTGACTCGTAGGGAAGGCATGGGATGATGAGGGACTCGGGGTCCCCACGGGTGATGTAGAGACTCGTGGACAGACACCAAGAGTCGTCATGTCGGTCGTGGAGGGATCCTAGAGTAAGATAGCAAGGCTTATACAGTGTACTTAACTGATAGTACCTAACGAGTCGTCATCAGTCCTAACAACCAGTTAGGAGGGCCGTTACAAAAACAATTGAATTTTCATGAACAATGAGGTAGTGTACTTGACCAGTGATCGTGTGCCCTGATAACGAGTCGTCAGGTCGTCCGTTAGGACCTCCTGACAGTTATTTCCTTCAAATTAGTAAGGGCCTTCTCGTAATTTCTTACGCCTCTAAGACCTAAACTACGTCATTTTAAGGTTGGGGCAGGGTCTTTTAAGGGGAAATCAATCATGATGAACCACATTTGATACTTGTAAGATTAGAGAGGAAAGAGGAAAGGGATTCAAGTTTCTTCTTCAAGGTTCTTCAAGATTCTACCTAGGGTTTTCAAGGGAGTTAAGAGTCTCGAAATTTTTAGGTATGTGGGGTTCTGAATGGGTACGTTAGTCCCTACCCATGCCCAATTTTTCCTTAATTCTATGTTTAAAGTTACCAAAACTTTATGGGTCTTTATCTATTTTCATGATTTCCTTAAAATTTGAAATGAGCTTATAGTAGCATGTCAAATTTTTGAATTTTGAATTTATTTGGGCTGATTTTACTTGTTTGTTCTATATTTCATGATTTAAATTTCTAAAAGTACAGATGACCAATCATGGGGAAATATTTAGTGAATTTCATGGTCAAGATGACTCTGAAAGCATGAACAAGTTTCTCTTACATTTTTAAGAGTTTCTTCAAGTTACAATTTCCCATGCTAGCATGATCGTTTTCTTATGATTCTAAAAATTTCAAGTATGTTTGAAACCATGGTCAATGCCCACATGTCGCTTATGAATTCTACTACCATTTTGGCTGACTCATGGGCCCAATTCCATGTCTAGTAAAATAAATTCTCAAGTATGTCATGATTCCCATGTTTTCACTAGCCATGCATGTCATGTTATGAATATTATGAGCACGTTGCTTGTTTTGGGAGTAGTACTTAACACCGAGTAGGTTTGGGTCCTAGGTTACGGCCCAAATCTCAAAACTACGTGCCACAATTGGATTATGTTTGAAACCTCCTCAGTGACTGTCCCCTATGCCCTACCGGGCCTTAATGAGTGATATCACGGCTTTCATTTTTCATATCCTTTGAAAGGTATGAACGGCCTCCCGACTAGGTGTACAAGTCGGACTTCATGTGTGCTCATGTTGAGTATGTCGGTTATAGAAACTCTCATTGTTCCTCATGGTTTTGAAATATATTTGATCATGTTATTTTGGCTCAAGTTATGATTTATGAAATGTTTTCCTCGCATGTTATAAATTTGATGGGTTTCTGAACATTTTTAGAAATATTGAGCCTTACGATATACTTATGATTTCAGTTTTATGATCATGATGTCCCCACTCCTATAACTTTTATGTTTTTAAGAATTATATTTCATACCTTACATACTCAGTACTTTTCAAGTACTGACCCATATATTTTCAGGATCTGGTTCGCAGGCTCAGCATCATCCCTATTATGTGCTCAGTTTCGTCTCATGATCTGAGGGCTTCATGTTCAGAATTGTTTAATTGTCTTATGTTTTCATAATGTTTTGTTTAGTTGGGGTCTTGTCCCTTCAACCTATCTTTTATGATTAGAGGCTTTCAGACTTATGTGTAGTATTTTGTCATTTATGAATGAATTTCGGTTTGTCGTCCCTTACAATTCATGATACGATTTTCAGTTAGGTTATGATTGATAAGTTAAGTTTTCCGCTGTATATGAATGAATTAGTGTTATGTTGACGCCATGGGTTGGATGGGGTCTCTCGGGACTCCATGACCCGTGTCTATGATACGGGTGTACTCTCGGGTCGTGAAACAACTTAGTATCATAGAAATAGGTTCAGAGGTGTCCTAGGGAGTCTGAAAGCCGCGTTAGGGAGATTATTTTTCATGGGTGTGAAGCGCACCACACTTATGTCGAAGAGGCTACTGAACGTTTTAGGAATATTCCCTTCTTTCATGATCTATTTCATATGGTGTAAACCTCTCCATCCTTTTAATTAGTACTATTCACAATTGCATAAAATTATGGCCCCCGGAAGGATAATTGGAAGGAGAACAGGAATGTTGACGGCCGTAGGGAGGGCAATAATGACGGACGTCTGCAAGCCCCACCCATTCAGGAGCCCAAGGAACTTGAGCCAGCTGCCCATGCTGAGTTTCGGGCGGCGATTCAAATGTTAGTGCAGGCTTTGACCGCTCAGGTAAATCAATAAACTATTGCACATATTCTGCAGAACGGCAATGCAGCGGCAACTCGGATTAGGGACTTTCTTAGGATGAACCCTCCCGAGTTCACAGGGAAAAAGGTGGACGAGGATCCATACAAGTTCATTGAGGGAATCTTGAAGGTCACTCAGGTGATGGGGGTGACAAATGAGGAGTGCGTGGGCTTGGCCTCATATCAGTTGAAGGAGGTCGCCTTCATTTGGTTCAAGCAATGGAGGGACAGTAGGGCAGCGGGAGCTGGCCCTATCAGTTGGGATGAGTTCCACATGGCATTTCTTGACAGGTTCTTTCCTCTAGAGATGAGAGAATTGAAAGCAACCGAGTTTGTTAACCTTAAGTAAGGAAAGATGACGGTGCTAGAATATTCACTTGAGTTCACTTGCATGTCAAAATATTCCCCGGAGTTAGTGATGGATCAAAGAGCGCGGGTGAGCAAATTCGTGCAAGGAGTAGCTGAGTATCTGGATAAGGACTACAAAACAACCATGCTACATCAACATATGGACTACCCACGGATAGTCCTCTATGCTCAGCAGATGGAAGCAACTCACATGAGGCAAAGGGAGGCCAAGAGGGCCAAAACTGATAGCCACAGGTTCTCCCAACTTAAGCTAAGGGGTGAGTTTCACCAGCAATCCCAGCACAGGTCCACTACACCAGCACCATCTTCATCTAGTTCTCCATCCAGGCCATAAGACGGTCAGAGGAGTAGGGCCTCATGTTTGAGGAGTCATAACAGCATGTGCACAGAGCGCACATTCCCATCTTATTCTACTTGTGGCAAGAACCACCCCAAGAAATGCTTGGTGGGCTCAGACGCTTGTTTCAGGTGTGGCAAACCCGGACACAGACTTAGGAATTTCCTTGCGGCTAGGTCAGGGGGTAGTGGAGCTCGCACTTTAGCAGCCAGTTCAGCCATCCCAGTAGCACGTCACACTCAGTAGGGTGCCACGACTGGCTCAGTTGGCGGCCAGTGTTAGAGCTGGTTTTATGTACTTGACTCTTGGCAGGAGCAAAAGACTTCTTCCGATGTGGTTACAGGTATGTTGCGAGTTTTTCACATTGATCCTTATGCTTTATTAGATCCAGGAGCCACACTATCTTTTGTGACACCTTACATTGCTAGTCACCTTGGAGTCAGTCCTGAAATCTTGTCTGAACCATTTTTTGTCTCTACCCCGGTTGGTGGTACGGTCGTAGCGAGGCGGGTATATAGAGGTTTCCCTATTACAGTATTACATATGGTTACCTCCGCAGACTTAGTAGAATTAACTATGACTGATTTTGACATCATCTTAGGCATGGATTGGTTGTTTGCATGTTATGCTTCTGTTAACTGTAGAACTCGGACAGTGGAGTTTCGGTTTCTAGATGAACCAGTTTTATAATGGAGGGGTGGTTCAGCGGTGCCTGTAGGTCTCCTTATCTCCTATATCAAGGCCAGAAAAATGATTTGTGTATTTACCATTTGCTTAGGGTTAAGTATGTCATGTCCGAGACTTCAACCATGCAATCAGTCCCTATGGTATGTGAATATCACGAGGTATTTCTAGATGACCAACCAGGTGTTCCTCCCGAGAGGTAGATTGATTTTGATATTGACCTTTTACCTGACACACAACCCATATCAATCCCTCCTTACCGTATGGCCCCGGCCGAACTAAAAGAGTTAAAGGAGAAGTTGAAGGATTTGCTAGATAAGGGTTTCATTAGACTTAGTAAGTCCCCATGGGGTGCTTCAGTGTTGTTTGTCCGGAAGAAAGATGGGTCCCTACGGAAGTGTATTGACTATAGACAGTTGAATAAGGTCACCATCAAGAATAGGTACCCTTTACCTAGGATCGATGACCTACTCGATCAGCTTCAAGGTGCCAAATATTTCTCCAAGATAGATCTCAGGTCCGGTTATCACCTGCTCAGAGTCCGAGAGAGCACATC
The DNA here is from genome assembly GCA_018107945.1 of Datura stramonium. NCBI lineage: Eukaryota > Viridiplantae > Streptophyta > Magnoliopsida > Solanales > Solanaceae > Datura > Datura stramonium. The sequence goes on from JACEIK010001421.1 coordinate 221,375, forward strand.
CTAAAGACTACTTCTGAACCCGGTATGGCCATTTTGAATTCGTTGTTATGACTTTTGGACTAACCAATGCCCCTACAGCTTTTATGGACTTGATGAATAGGGTAGTCAAGTAATATTTGGATATGTTCATGATCGTGTTCATCGACGACATATTAATATACTCCCAGAGCAAGGAGGAACATGTCGTACACTTGAGGGTAGCACTCCAGACTCTCAACGATAACCAGTTATACGCCAAGTTCAGAAAATGTGAATTCCGGCTTAAATTAGTCGCATTCATGGGACATGTAATGTAAAGCAAAGGTATAAGGTGGACTCCTAGAAAATAGAAGCAGTAAAGAACTGGCCCAGACCGGTAAACCCTTCGAAGATCAGAAGCTTTTTAGGATTAGCGGGTTATTATCAGAGGTTCATGGAAGGTTTCTCATCCATTGTAGCCTTATTGATGAGATTGGCTCAGAAAAAGGTGAAGTTCCAATGGTCGAAAGCTTGTGAGAAGAGTTTCCAAGAATTGAAGGCTAGACTCACTTTAGCACAGGTGTTGACTTTACCGGAGGGTACTAGTGGCTTTGTTGTATATTGTGATGCTTCGAGGGTCAGACTGGGATGCGTATTGATGCAACACGTGAAAGTAGTAGCATACGCTTCTAGACAGCTAAAAACTCACAAGAAGAATTACCCGACCCATGATCATGAGTTGGCTGCGGTGGTATTTTCTTTGAAGATATGGGGACACTACTTTTATGGGGTTCATGTAGATGTATTCACAGACCACAAGAGTTTACAATATGTCTTCACATAGAAGGAAATAAATCTTCAGCAACGGAGGTGGTTGGAGCTACTTAAGGACTACGACATGAGTGTCCTATATCACCCGGGTAAGGCCAACATGGTAGAAGATGCCCTTAGTAGGATTTCTATGGGAAGCATGTCACATGTGAGTGAAGACAAGAAGGATCTAGTAAAGGAGGTACATCGACTTGCACGGTTGGGAGTTAGGTTAATCGGTTCAACCGCCGATGGAATAGTAGTTCAGAACGGGTCAGAGTCATCCTTGGTAATAGAGGTGAAAGCTAAGCAAGATGAAGACCCAATATTGGTAAAGTTGAAATAAGTTGTTCAAAATAAGAAGGTAGAAATCTTCTCCAAAGGGGGAGATGGTGTGCTTTGGTACCAGGGTCTCTTATGTGTCCCAGACGTGGGTGATTTGAGAAGACGGATGTTGCATGAGGCTCACGGTTCCAGATATTCTATCCATCCAAGTTCCACCAAAATGTATCATGCCTTGTGGGAAATCTACTGGTAGAATGGCATGAAGAGGGATATTGCAGAATTTGTAGCCAAGTGCCCGAATTGCCAACACGTGAAAGTCGAGCATCAGAGACCGGCGGGTGTACTTCAAGACATAAGAATTCCTACTTGGATGTGGGAAGAAATCAACATGTACTTTGTGACAGGTTTGCCCCGCACACGTAGATAGTATGACTCCATCTGGGTTGTGGTGGATAGGTTGACCAAGGCTGCTCATTTCCTACCGGTCAAAACCACCAATTTGACAGAAGATTACGCAAAGTGGTACATCCGAGAGTTTTTTTAGGTTACATGGAGTTCCCTTGACCATTATATCAGATAGAGGTACTCAGTTCACCTCTAAGTTCTGGAGGTATTTTCAAAAGGGACTTGGTACTCCATTCAAGCTTAGCACGGCGTTTCATCAGCAAACCGATGGTCAGGCGGAGTGGACTATCAAGACTCTTGACGATATGTTAAGAGCTTGCGTTATTGACATCAAGGGTAGTTGAGATGAGCATTTTCCCCTTGTTGAGTTTGCGTACAACAACAGCTACCACTCCAGCATACAAATGGCACCGTTCGAGGCTCTATATGGGCGACGGTGTAGATCGCCCATTGGGTGGTTTGTGGTCGGCGAGGCTTCATTAGTGGGTCCAGATTCAGTCCATGAGGCGATGGAGAAAGTTCAGTTGATAAGGGGAAGGCTGAAAATGACTCAAAGTCTCCACAAGTCATATATAGATGTGAGGAGAAGAGAGCTTGAGTTCGAGGTCGATTATTGGGTTTTTCTGAAGGTATCACCCATGAAAGGAGTAATGAGATTCGGAAAGAAAGGGAGACTCTGTCCCTGCTATATTGGCCCATACAAGATTAGTAAGCGAGTGGGTAAAGTAGCCTATGAGTTAGATTTACCATAAGAGTTGGCTTCAGTTCTTCTCGTATTCCATGTATCACTCTTGAAAAAGTGTTTGGGAGATCCAGCCTTAGTGGTTCTGGTGGAAATTGTTGCTGTGAAGGATAGCCTAAGTTATAATGAAATTCCTATTGAAATCTTGGCTCGTCAAGTTCGAAGGCTGAGAAACAAGGAAGTAGCTTCAGTAAAGGTGTTATGGAGGAATCAACATGTCGAGGGTGCCACATGGGAGGCCGAAGCAGATATGATGGCTAAATACCCCCATTTATTCCCTACCGACTCAGCTTCAGTTTGAGGTATCCATTTTTCTCCCTAAACCTCTATTCAGTTTTTAATGTTCTATTCATGCGTATAAGTTTGCTTTATGATATGATGTATGCAAGTGATGTCTGAACTCATACCAGCTATGTGGTTCTCTTCAGGGGTAGTCATTCCGTTAGTTTTCGATTTTGAATGTCAATGATTAGCATCTATATATATAGTGATTTTTTGTTTCTGGGTTTTTTCGCTTTTTTATAACATTCGAGAATGAATGTTCCCAAGGGGGAGATATTGTTATACCCCGGGAACCCAAGGATCAGGTCCGAAGTGAATCAGGAGAAAAACTAGAAAATGTTGCAGCAGTTGCAGAACGGGTCACTTAACGACTCGTGAAGAGGCCAAACGAGTCGTCAAGTGACTCATGGGGAAGGCCTTGCATGACTAGGGACTCGGGGTCCCCACGGGCGATGTAATGACTCTTGGTCAGACGCCACGAGTAATCATGTCGGTCGTGGGGTGGTCCTAGAGTAAGATAGTAAGGCTTATCCAGTGTTCTTAAAAGATGGTACCTAACGAGTCGTCGTTAGTCCTAACGACCCGTTAGGAGGGATGTTACCAAGCCAATTGAATTTTCATGAATAATGAGGCAGTGTAGTTGACGAGTGAACCAACGGATTGTGTGCCCTGATAACGAGTCGTTAGGTCGTCCGTTAGGACCTCATGACAGTTATTTCCTACAAATTAGTAAGGGCCTTCTTGTTATTTCCTACGCCCTAAGACCTAAACTACGTCGTTTCTAGGTCGGGGCAGGGTCTTTTAAGGGGAAATCAACCATTATGAACCTCCTTTGATACTTGTAAGATTAGAGAGGAAAGAGGAAAGGGATTCAAGTGTCTTCTTCAAGGTTCTTCAAGATTCTACCTAGGATTTTTGAGGGAGTTAAGAGTCTCAAAATTTCCAGGTATGTGGGGTTTTGAATGGGTATTTTAGTCCCTACCCATGCCCAATTTCTTCCTAATTCTATGTTTAAAGTTACCAAAACTTTATGGGTCTTTATCAATTTTCATGATTTCCTTAAAATTTGAAATGAGCTTATAGTAGCATGTCAAATTTGTAAATTTCGAATTTATTTGGGCTGATTTTACTTGTTTGTTCTATATTTCATGATTTAAATCTCTAAAAGTACGGATGCCCAATCATGGGGAAATATTTAGTTAATTTCATGGTCAAGATAACTACGAAAGCATGAACAAGTTTCTCTTACATTTTTAAGCATTTCTTTAAGTTCCAATTTGCCATGCTAGCATGATTGTTTTATTATGATTTTAAACATGTCAAGTATGTCTGAAATTATGGGCAATGCCCACATGTCTCTTATGAAATATACTATGATTTTGGCAGACTCATGGGCCCAATTCCATGGCTAATAATATAAATTCTCAAGTATGTTATGATTTCCATGTTATCACTAGCCATGCATTTCATGTTATGAATGTTATGAGCACGTTTCTTGTTTTTGGAGTAGTACTTAACACCGAGTAGGTTAGGGGCCTAGGTTACGCCCCGAATCTCAGAACTACGTGCCACTGTAGGATAATGTTTGGGACCTCCTCAGTGACTATCCCCTATGCCCTATGGGGCCTTCATGAGTGATATTATGTCTTTCATGGTTCATACCCTTGGCAAGGTATGAACGGCCTCCCGACTAGGCGTACAAGTCGGACTTCATGTGCGTTCATGTGGAGTATGTCGGTTATAAAAATCTCCCATTGTTCCTCATGGTTTTGAAATATGCATGATCATATTTTTTTGACTCAAGTTATGATTTATGAAATGTTTTCCCTACGTGTTATAACTTTGATGGGTTTATGAATATTTTTAGAAATATTGAGCCGTACGATATACTTACGATTTTAGTTTTATGATCATGATGTCCCCACTCCTATAAGTTTTACGTTTTTAAGCATTATTTTGCATACCTTACATACTCAATACTTTCCGAGTACTGACCTATATATTTTCAGGATCTGGTTCACAGGCTCAGCATCATCCGTAGTTTGTGATCAGTTTTGCTAAATCTCCGGGGTGAGTCCTCATTATCCGAGGGCTTCATGTTCAGACTTGTTTAATTGCCTTATGTTTTCATAATGTTTGGGTTAGTTGGGGTCTTGTCCCTTCAACTCGTCTTCTATGATTAGAGGCTTTCAGACCTATGTGTAGTATTTTGTCATATATGAATGAATTTCGGTTTGTCGTCCCTTACAATTCATGATGCGATTTTCAGTAAGTTTACGATTGATAAGTTATGTTTTCCATTGTATATGAATGAATTAGTGTTATGCTCACGCCGTGGGTTGACTTGGGGTCTCTCAGGACTAGGGGTGGGCAAAAAAACCGAAAACCGAAAAATCGAACCGAACCGAATTAATTCGGTTTTTCGGTTTCGGTTTTTTCGGTTTTTCGGTTCGGTTTCGGT
>JACEIK010001421.1:230902-258823 GCA_018107945.1 Datura stramonium
AAAAAACCGAACCGAACCGAATTAAAACGGTTCGGTGTTTGGTGTTCCTTTTCCATAACCGAAAACCGAAAAAACCGAACCAAAATTTGAAAAAACCGAATTGAAACACCGAACGCCCACCCCTACTCAGGACTCCTTGTCCTGTGTCTACGATCCGGGTGTACCCTCGGATCGTGAAAGAGATTTAGTCAATTCACGTGGTTTTCTTTTATGAACCTTGGTAAGTTACAATTATGATTTCTTCTATATTTTGTGATTGTGATTATAGAAGCATGAGTAACTAAACCAATAACTAGGGTTGTGGGAACCATGAGGAATTAACACGCATAGGTAAAACACTTAGTGATTCTTGAACGATGTTTAATGCATGTATTGTTTTTCCCTTCGTTTTAATAATTTCGTAATGGTTGCAAACGTTGGAATTTGCCTTATTCTTACTTACTGGATCAAGGGGGTAGTGAATGGGAAAAGGGATTAACAATGGATATTTGAGGCTGTCAACCCTCATCTAATAGCTTGAACTTTTTCGGAAATAACTAATCCGATATTAAGGGTAAGGGTTAATTAAGCATACACCCGTATATGGACCAAGTTGAATGGTCATAATCATCTAGATAGGTGACCAACCATTTAGGTGAACCTTATAAACTTACCAATATTGCATGTTAAACACCGAAATAGATCACTAGTGTAAAATTCTTGTGGTTATGAAGTCATGGCGAACATAATCCTAGTCAACTTGTTGATTGAATACAAACAAAATTGGTTTAAACATCTACTAGTCTTTACTCTTGTTTATTATTTTATTTTTCAATTCTTTCCCCCTAGAAAATAAGTAAGCCGATAGTAATAGCTAATCACATTAACTCAAGTTCTTTCCATATTCCCTGTGGGATTGACCTCAACCTTTTTTAGGTTCTATATTTGACATCGACCGCTTTATATCTCATTTACGAGGTGTAATTTAGGCGACATCAGTAACCGTGAGAGGTAAACATGGAGCTCAATGTATACGCCTCATAGATAGGACCCAATATACCTTGCCAAGGTGTAAATACATGGTTAGTGTAATCACTTTCTGAGGCCTGTCCGGGCTAATAACCTACGGTGGAAACGTATTTCTAGGAACCTGGGTGCGCTGAACCCCGGTCTGCTCAATGTTAAATCCTACTCCCACTAGAAGTCCTAACTGTGACAACTAGGCTAATAGCTCGAAACTGATGTCTTAGACTAAGTTAGGAATACTTGCCCGGAAGTACCTTGAGAGTTTAAAGGACCTGATATCTAGAAACTAGTGTTCTAAGATTGGCCATAGCTTCTTTGACTGAAAGCGCATTGTAACCATCTAAAGAACAACTTGACAATTGATAGCAGGGAATGTGACTAAACTCCTCAAGAATTGGCTATAGTCAAACTGATTAGTTGACTTACTAAAAGATACTGAAAAGACTAATTACTGATTGAGACTAAACTAGCATTCAAACTGACTATTGACTCACATGATTGTAATAATATGGAAATTTCAAAACTAACAAAGTCAAGCAACATTTGTATCTAGAAAATTATGCAAGACCCAATATTTCATGAAGAGAATAACAACATGCTTAATAAGTAGTGAAAACTTGCAAGAATTCATCAGAGCTTCAATCTAAAAGAAATATTCATAATCTTACTGAAAAATAGCCCTACTTTTAATCTTCAGGGCTAGAACTGATATATATTCTTAGAAGGATTTTGGGGTATAAGGGAAGAGCAATTCTCTTATTGAATTTCCACATACCTGATGTAGAATTTCTAGAAACAGTTTTGAGAAATCTGAAAGAAGACTAAAACCTTTGATCTTACTCTGTGTCTCCTATTTTAGTTCGTATGCTGCTAACTTGTGAGAATGAGAGAAATGAAAGTAAATCATCGACTAAAATCCCCCTAAATCCCTCTCAATATAACCCCAAAATGACGTAGTTTATGGTCTAGGAGATTAGGAATTACGAAAACACTCCAACTAAAATGCATAAATTTAGAACCTGCCCGTCCTCACGAGGGATATCACGACTCGACAGGTACTAGATGAGTTGTGGAGTCCAATCCATCATCAATACTAGGAATCCTGACTTACAATTAAATCCTAAATGATGATCCATTTTACGAGTCATGAGATGCACCACGAATCATGATTCCCCTCATGGTGTCTTTTGAGATTCAAACCTTAAATCTTTTCCCCGTTGACCACAGTTCACTTCACGAGTCGTGAAGTAACTTTGTGGCTTGTGGGTTCCAGTCGTGGTCACCCCTGACCACGATTCCTCCAAGGAAAGCCTTCACTTCATGAGTCACTCCACGACTCATGGAGTACTTCACAGGTCACTAAACGAGTCGTCCTGTGACCTGGTGCACAGTTTTCCTATTTTCTCTATTTCAACCCCTGGGTCTGATCTTAGGAAATTTTGGGGTGTTGCAATATCTCCCCATTTGGTACATTCGTCCTTGAATGAAGGCTCAGTAAGCTGGAAGACCAGGAAAAGAGCTGCAACCTCCCAACAACAAACTGTAAACTGATTTCTGAAGGAGTGACTGACTCCCAACTAGAACAAGCATACTAACTTAATTGATGCAACTAGGATGCATATGGAAAACATGAATAGAGTGATGAGAAGGCATTTAATACCTAATGTTGAAACTGAGCTGGAAGGGAATAAATGAGGGTATTTGGCTATCATGTCCGCTTTTGCTTCCCATGTGGCTCCCTCAGCTAGCTGGTTCCTCCATAAAACCTTTATTAAATCGACCTCCTTGTTTCTCAGCTTACAAACCTGACGGTCTAAGATCTGAACTAGGACTTATTCATAAAAGAGATTATTTTTCACATCCACACTGTCTAGTAGCATATCTGATGTCGGATCACCGATGCACTTCTTCAACAGTGACACATGGAAGACTGGGTGCGCTAATGCCAACTATGAAGGTAATTCTAACTCATAGGCCACATTGCCAATTCGCCTCAAAATCCTGTAGGGTCCTACATATGTCAGATTGAGTTTCCCTTTCTTTCAAAACCTTATTACCCCTTTCATATGTGAAATCTTCAGATAAACCCAATCATCTACAGCAAACTCTAGCTCTCTTCTCCTCACATATGCATATGATTTCTATCGTCTCTAAGCTGTTTTCAACCCTTCTCTGATAAGATGAACTTTATGTGTAGCCTCATGAACTAAATCTAGCCCTATCAAAGTAGCTTCACCAACCTCAAACAACCCTATAGGGTACCTATGCCTCCTACAATATAATGCCTTAAACAGGGCCATCTGAATATTGGAGTGGTAGTCATTGTTGTATACAAACTCGGTGAGAGGTAGGTGATCATACCAACTACCCTTGAAATCGATTAGACAAGCTCTCAACTTTTCTTCCAAAGTTTGAATAGTCTTCTCGGCTTGTCCACCTGTTTGAGGGTGAAAATCTATGTTCAGCTTGACCTGAGTACCAAGTCCTTTATAAAACAACTTCCAGAAATGCGAGGTCAACTAGGTATCTCTATCTAAGATGATGGACAAGGGAACCCCATGTAGTCTGACTAATTCTCGGATGGACAATCTAGCATAATCCTCAGCTGAGTCTGTAGTCTTAACTGGGAGGAAATGTGCTGACTTAGTCATCCTATCTACTACCGCCCCAATGGAATCATGTTGCCGACGAGTATGAGGTAGACCTATAATGAAGATTATATTCACCTCTTTCTACTTCCATATGGCTATGTTGATATGCTAAGTCATACCACCAGGTCTCTGATGTTCAACCTTAACCTGCTGGCAGTTAGGAGACTCAGCTACAAATTCTGCAATGTCCCTCTTCATGTCGTTCCACTAGTAGATTTCCCATCATAGATCACGGTACATCTTAGTGGCACCTGGGTAAATAGAATACCTAGAGTTGTGTGCTTCTGCCAGTGTTCACTGTCTTAAGTTATCTACATCTAGTACACATAGTCTGTCCTAGTAACGACGCACACCATCTCCCCTATTAGAGAAAGCCTCCACTTCTTTTCTTAGAACTACTTCTTTCAGTTTGAGGAGTATGAGGTCTTCATCCTTCTTTGACTTAACCTCTACTATAAGTGAGGATTCTGACCCACTCTGGGTTACAACTCCTCCCTTGGCTGAATCGACTAATTGAACTCCCAACCTAACTAACCTGTGAATATCTTTTGCCAGTTCTCTTCTGCCCTCCTGAACATGAGCAACGCTTCCCATTAATATCCTACATAAGGCATCCGCCACCACATTGGCCTTGCCCGAGTGGTATAACACACTCATGTCATAGTGTTTCAATAACTCCAGCCACCTTCTATGATGAAGGTTCAAATCCTTCTGACTAAACATGTACTGAAGGCTCTTGTGGTCGGTGAAAACATCCATGTGAACCCCATAAAGATAATTGCTCCATATTTTCAGAGCAAACACCATTGCTGCCAATTCAAGATCATGAGTCGGGTAGTTCTTCTCATGAGTCTTGAGTTGTCTAGAAGCATAAGCTATCATCTTACCCTATTGCATTAGAACACCACTGAGGCCAACTCGAGAAGCATCAGCAAAGACTATGAACCCATCTTTTCCTTCTAGTAAGGTCAAAACTAGAGCTATAGTGACCCGAATCTTCAACTCTTTAAAACTCTTCTCACATGCATCTGACCACTGAAACTTCACTTTTTCTGAGTTAGTTTAGTCAGAGGAGACGCAATAGAAGAAAACCCCTCCCTAAACCGTTTGTAATAACCGTCTAAGCCCAAGTAACTCCTGATATCTGTTGGGGAAGTAGGACTTGGCCAATCTTTCACCGCTGCTATCTTTTAAGGATCTACCTAATTACCCTCTCCTGAGACCACATGACCAAGGAAAGCTACTAATATCAGCCAGAATTCACACTTAATTTAGCGAACAGCTAGCGGTATCTGAGAGTCTATAACACTATCCTCAAGTGATTAGCATGATCCTCTTCATTTCTAGAATATACCAAGATGTCATCTATGAACACAATGACGAACATATAAAGGTACAACTTGAACACCCTATTTATCAGGTCCATAAAAGTTGCAGGGGTATTGGTTAGTCCTAAAGAAATAACCACCAATTCATTGTGACCATATTGAGTTCTGAAGGTTGTTTTCATTATGTCACATTCCCTGACCCTAAGTTGATGATATCCTGACCTGAGATCTACCTTGATAAAACAACTGCCTTCCTGAAGTTGATCGAACAAGTCTTCAATCCTGGGTAGGGGATACCTATTCTTGACTGTAACTTTGTTCAGTTAACGGTAGTCAATGCACATTCTGAGGGTACCGTCTTTCTTTTTCCTGAACAATAATAGAGCACCTAATGGGGAAATACTGGGTCTGATGAAGCCCTTATCTAGAAGGTCTTTCAACTGTTCCTTCTACTCCTTAAGCTCAGCTGGATCCATTCTATAAGGAGGAATAGAGATGGGCTAAGTGTCTAGAAAAAGGTCTATGTCGAAGTCTATTTCCCGTTTTGGAGGGACTCTAGGTAGATCTTCGGAAAACATGTTAGGGAATTCTGAGCTAGAATCTCTGACCAGAACTAGGTGGTAGATGCACTCTTTCGAAATCTTCTTTTTTGCCTTAAGGTAAGAAATAAACTAACCCTTAGGTTTTAAAACACTACCCATCCATTCTAAGACTGGCTTATTGGGAAATTAAAATGTGACAACTCCAGTTCTACAGTCAACTCAAGCATAACCAGAATGTAACTAATCTATGCCGAGAATGAGGTCGAAGTCGACCATGTATAGCTCTACTAGATCAACTAGGATGACTTTACTTAAACTAAGACTGGAAGATTCTATATACTTGGCTGCTTCTAACTCACTCACCAACCGGAGTAGAGACTGAGAACAGTTCTAAGAGGACTTTTGGACTGGTATCAAACTGAAGAGCTACGTAAGGAGTCACGAATAAAAGTATGGCTCCTGGATCTAGTAGGGTTTATACATCTAGATGGAAAAGAAGAAAAATACTCGTTACTACGTCAGGTGAGCTCTCCTGATCCTAATGAGAAGACAAAGCATAAAAATGATTTTGGCACTGATTACTATCCATATCTGAAGTAGAACCCTACTGAGTTGGGCGACCTGCTGGGCTATTGAGGTAGTGGACTGAGTCTTTCCCTGTCCTACTGACTGATAATCTCTTAATATATGGCCCAGCTGGCCACAACCGAAACAACCCTCCTTGCCTAAAAAACACTCCCCTGGGTGATTCTTGCCACACTTTGTGTAGGCTGGAAATGAGCGGCTGCTGGAGACGTGACTCTGGGACTGGGAGCCTCATGCTCTACCCTTTCGATCCATGTGGGCATTAGTTGATGTGGGTGTTGTAGGTCTCTACTGCTGCTGTTGTGGGTGACTACTTCCCCCTGACCTCTACTGTCTATATTTAAATTGTCCGATTCTGGCCCGATTATTTTCTCTTTCCAAATCCTTCAGCTTTTCAGCCTCTATTTGATAGGAATAAATGATGAGGCTGGAGAATTCAATGTCTTTGATCAGCATCGCTATTCTACATTCCTTAAGAACCAAGTTCGAAACTCCATTCAAAAACTTGAGCATAAGAGCTCTCAGCTCAGCAACCATCTCTGGAGCATACCTCGGTAGCCGAATGAACTCCAATGCGTACTCTTCCACTGTTCTGTTATTTTGACTAAAATTCATAAATTTAGCAACCTTGGCCTCCCTCAATTCTCGAGGAAAGAATTTGCCAAGAAACTCCATAGAAAACTCGTACCACTCTAGTGATCTAGCTTCAGTTGGCCTCCGTTCCTTCCATTGGTTGTACCAAATCTGAGCCACCCCTTTCAACTGGTAAGCAGCCAGATCAGCACTCTCTATAGAATTAACACCCATGATTCGGGTGATGTTCTGTACCTCATCCACAAACTCCTATGGGTCCTCTCCCACTTTAGATCCATGAAAAGCTGGAGGGTTCATTCGGGTGAAATCGAGAACACTGGAAGCAACTGTAGACCCATTTGCATTTACTGGGGCCATCTCCTAGTTCACTTGGTAGGTCACATCCTGAGCCAACAACTGAATTTCCACTCTAAATTCTGCAGAGGATACTTGATCGTCCTGAGGAGCTGCTAGAGCTAGTGAGGCAGGTTGATTTGCATTCCTGTTTCATCTTCTTAGTAGCATGTTATTGAAATGAATAAAGCACAAGTTAGGAGGAAATCTTTGGGACTAAGCTTCAATGCACAATGAGGAGTATGAACAAAAGGGAAATTTCCTAAAAACGCCTTGTAGTCTCCCCCTCATAAGTGTGGTGCGCTTCACATATATAAAAAGGACTCTACTCGACACGACATTTAGACATCCTAGGATACTCTAAGCCTAGTGCTCTAATACCAAGTTTATCACAGCCCGAGTCTACACCCTGGAAGCGACACAGTACTTGGTGCCACAAGTGACCTCAAGCTAACCCATGGTTTAACATCATACAGGTAAACAAAATAATCATAGAGGAAGTTGAAAATATAACTGAAATATCAAATATCTGAAATAATGAACATCTAATAAAATAATTAAAACTTGCACAAATAAAGAAAAACAAGCCGAACACTACTATGCCTGAAAGCCAACTACTGACTAGCGAGTTGATGGGACAAGCCCCCAGCTAACTGTAATGTCTGAAATAGGAACTGAAAGAAACTGAAACCTTGTCCTCAAACAATGAGGACTCACCAATATAGAGCTGCTAAAATCATCTGCAAGGAACTACTGACGCTGCTATGACTGAGAACCTACACCTGTATCATAAAAATATATAGCATGGAAATATGCATCGGTACTTTGAAAGTACTGAGTATGTAGGATGTAAGTAAAATCCTAGGAATACATAACTGAACTGCAGTGACATGAAATGACCAACTATAAACTGATGAGTTCTATGATATAACTGTAATAATGTAAGAATAGGCACTGACTGATGATCATAAGCATATCCTGAAATCTGAAAAAATGAACTGAGGTGAAATAGAGACTTAGTTTTATTAACAAGGGATACTGTACCATACTGTGTGCAACTATAACCGACATATAACCATGTGAGCTAAACATAGAGTTCGATGTATACGGACCATCAATAGGACCCAACATACCTTGTTAGGGTATAAAGGCATGGCTAGTGTCATCACTGTCTAAGGCCCGCTCAGTCTAATAGTCTACGGTGGAAACATAGTTCTAGGAATCTGGGTGCGCTGAACCCTGGCTCGCTCGGTGCTAAGTCCTACTCCCAGTGGAAGTCCTAACTATGACTACTACGCTGATAGCTCAAAACTGATGTCCCAGACTAAGTCAAAAATACTTATCTGGAAGTACCCTTAGAGTCTGAAGGAGTAGATATGTGGAAACTAGTGTTCCAAGACTGGCTAGAGCTGCTCTGACTAAAAGTGTCGGAACCGTCTAAAGAACAACTTGATAGCTGATACTAGGGAGTGAGACGTAACTCCTCAAGAATTGGCTATAGTCAAACTGATCAGCTGACTTACTAAAAGATACTGAAAAAGATAATTATTGGCTGAGACTAAACTACATTCAAATGGACTGTTCACTCACATGATTGTCATAATATGGAAATTTCATGAACTGACAGAGTAAAGAAACATTTGTATCTAGAAAATTATGCAAGACCCAATTTACTATATTCATAGAAACTAGTGCTAAAACAATATTTCATGAAGAGAATAAAAAAATGCTTAATAATTAGTGAAGAATTACAAGAACTCATCAGAGCTTCAATCTAAAAAAAATATTCATAATCTGGCTGAAAGATAACCTTAGCTTTCATCTTTAGGTCTAGAACTGATATAGATTCTTAGAAGGATTTTGGGGCACAAGGGAAGAGAAATTCTCTTGTTGAATTCCCACATACCTGGAGTAGAATTTCATAAAAAGGTCTGGAGAAATTTGAAAGAAGACTAAAACCCTTAATCTTACTTTGTATCTCCTATCTGAGTTCCTACAGTACTAACTTGTGTGAATGAGCGAAATAAGAGTGAATCATCAACTAATCCCCCTAAATCCCTCTGAATATAATCCCAAAATGACATATTTTAGGGCCTAGGAGATTAGTAATTACAAAAACACTCCTACTAAAATGCAGAAATTTGGACCTTGCTAGTCCTCATGAGGGACATCATGACTCGTGAGGTACTGGACAAGTCGTGGGGTCTAATTCATCGTCAGCACTAGGAATCTTGACTTAACATTCAACCCAAGATGACGACCAACTTCATGAGTCGTGAGATACACCAAAACTCATGATACCCCTCGTGGTATCTCCGGAGATTCAAACCTTCAATCCTTTCCCCCCTTGACCACGAGTCACTTCACGGGTCGTGAAGTGACTTCACGACTCATGAAGTGACTTCACGACTCATGAAGTGAGTTCATAGCTCATGGGTTTCACCCATGATCATCGTTGTCCATGATTCCTCCAAGGAAAGCCTTCACTTCTCAAGTCACTCCACAACTCGTGGAGTACTTCTTGGGTCACTGGATGAGTGAATCTTTGACCTGGTGCACAATTTTCCTATTTTTTCTTTTTCAACCCCCAGATCTGATCTTAGGAATTTTTGGGGCGTTACACTTTTACTCCTTAACAACACTTATGCGTTTTGAACAAGTGCACCTCTAATCTTTTCTTCAACTTCCACAACCACTATTTCTTTTCTTTTCAAAATTCTTACTCCTTTACTCTTTGCATTTTTCACTTAAGCGCTTAGGAGTTTTGGATAAAACTAAGGTCTATTAAAAGAAAAGGATTAAGCTTTTATCGTGGCTAACAAAGAATTGGCTAAAGCATCAATGGGACTAACTAGGATTAGACGTTACAGACAAATAAAGCAAAGGATGAAAATAGGCTTATTCAAAGAAATGCCTAAATCATATTTTATATTCAACATCCCTCATTTTTCTTTGCAAACACACCAGGAAAATTCTAGAAACTACATGGTAGCATGTAATACACAAAATCTCAAACTCACTGCAGATGTTTAATTCCAGACATAACCATAAAAACTCTCAACACGGCTAATCATATGAATTCAACAATTAAGCATACAACATATGGAGTCACATTCAAGAGCCTAGGTGTCTCAAAAAAAGCCATACACTTTTCAAAATGCTTCACAATTAAAATTCACTTACATCTTATAGACATGTATCGCACTAAACAAGAGTATCAAGCAATCAATCATCTACGGGTTCAACAAAAAGCCTATTGACTAATTTTCCCTCAAGACGGTCGTCATCCATCCATGTCGGAAAAAGTCCTTAACTATGACTAAAATGACTTTTACAGAAAAGAAATTTTTTTTATTGTTGGTTCAAAATGCCCCCTTTCGGAAAAGAACCGAAAAGAAAAATCAAAGGGTGGGTGAACTGTGCTAAACTTAGACTTCATATCAAACAATTTTAAGACCAAGCATAACATTCATCCTAACTCAACATCACCAAAATTTTGGAATTTCCCTCACCTCACACTTAAGACATGCTATGTCTCTAAAGCAATTAATTGAATTTCAAAATAAGGGTTAGGGATACTTCCTAAGGCCTCTAGACCTAGCTAGCAGCATATTTTGTCATATTCAAGTGAATGGGTCACCAATCCCACACTTGTCTTTTGTCATTCTCCTTAGCTTCTACTTCCAAGGGAACTCATACTTCCCCTTTCTTGTGCTTACTCATCCAAAAACAACAATGAATGTGAAGATAAACCAAATTAAAAAAATAAAGGAAATCTTACCTGTGGTACATTTGGGTTGCCTCCCAAGCAACACCTGATTTTATGTCGCGCCACGTCGTGAACCATCCTTTTTAAGATCTTCTCAAACACTTATTTCTTTTTGGGAACCATCTTCTCTTCTTCTTGATTTTAGAGGGAACAACATCCACAATTTCCTTCTTTACATCCATCACCTTTTTCATCACCAAATTCTGTGGAACATTACAAAGAGCAAACTCAAGCTAATTTTTTGAAATATCTTTCGGAAGTGGACCTTTGGGATCCACCACCCAAACTCATCCTCTATCAGTACATTGATCATGCAAAGATCTCTGTAGTGTGTTGGGGGTGAATTTCTTAGTACACTCTAAACATCTCCTCTTCTTCATTCACCCTCATTTTCAGGGTGTTAGCTATAACATCAATCACAGATCTTCTAGTGGCCAAGAATGGACATCCCAAGATGAGGTGTACCTTAGTCATCAACCTCAAAATACAGAATTATGGAATCAGAAGGTATGATGAACATACCTACTTTGATGAGCTGGTCCTTAATAATTCGCTCTAGGGGCACCTTTGAATTGTCCTCCAGTTGCAGCATCACTCTAGTGGGACTTGGTTTTCCCTTACCAAGTTTATTAAATAGAGATAGGGGAATCAAGTTCACTGCCACCCCTATATCACACAAGGCCCTCATAACATTTTTTCCACCTGTTTGTATGGGGAGGGTGAAACTCTGGGGTTCTTTGAGATTTTTGGGCATCTTGCTCATCATCCTAAAACTGCACTTCTCAATGAGTGCAGTAGTTTAGACATCCAGCCGCTTCATCTTGTTTGCCACCACATCCTTCAAGTACTTAGCATAATTTTTAAAACATGCATCCTCCTTTCTCTTCTTGACCCTTTGCAGGAATGGGAGTGGTGGTCTCTACATAGGCTGCACTAATGATGGTGAATTATCTACTGTAGCCTTCTTCTGTGTGCTCTTGTCTGCTAATGGACCAGGTCTGACCAACTCTGGTTGCACCTCATTTTTCCTCTCTTTCAATGGTGCCTCAGCCAACTGTTTGCCACTTCTCAGACTTATGGCCATGACCTGCCATGGGATTGTATATGTATCACTGGGTAAACCCCTCGGTAGTCTATTATGTTGAGCAACTGTCAACTGACCAATCTACTTCTCCAAGTTTCTGGTGATCAGCTGCTGATTCTTTAACTCTAAGGCCATCTTTTCCTGATCGACTACCATCTGAATCTGATTAGCCATGATCTTCAACGACATCTCCTTAATGTTTCTATATTGGCCACTATCCTGCCTACCCTAATTCTTGTATTGCTTCTGAGACTGCTGATAACTCTAATTTTTCCCTTGAGTACCACCCTAAGAGAAATTTGGGTGATTCTGCCAGCTCCGATAGTAGATGTGCCCAAAATTCTGATTACCTCTTGGCACATTACCTGAAACATTTACTGACTCCGAATTGGCTCTGCAGTAGTCTGGACCATGCCTGCTGTTGCAACATATCTCACACCAGCGAGGAGCTGGTTGCATTGCATTTACCTGTGCCTCTATCTTTGCCATACTCAGCTTGCTTAATTGAGCCATCATCTGGTGTTGAAAAGAAGCTAGCTAGGCTACCAATGCATTCACTCTTGCCACCTCAATCACCCCAGCTACTCTCTTACCTGCTCACTTTGAAGAATCACTTCCACTTTGGATTTCCCTATGCAATCCTATTCAACAGAGTGTATAGCTCATTGTATGTCTTCTCCAGTGCTTGCTCACTCGATGCAGAGTCTAGCAAAATTTTTGTATGTGGATCTAAACTCTCTACAAAAGTGTGGGCTAGCACTTCATTTGACTACTGATGATGAGGGCAGTCTCTCAAAAATGACTTGAACCTCACCCAAGCCAAGTATAAATTCTCCTCAGATCGCAGCCTAAAACTTAGAATTTTGCTTCTCAACATCGCAGTCCTGCCAGAGGGGAAGAATCTGATGAGGAATTTCCTTTTAAAGTAATCCCAAATGGTGATGGAGTTAGGTGGATTTTCCTTTAGCGACCTTTTAGCTTCTCCTAACAGTGAGAATTGGGAAAGAGTGAGCCTCACACAATTAATTGACACTCCAGTGGGGATGAAAGTGTCACTGATCTCTCGAAAATTCTGCAGATGCTGTTGGATCCTTATGATTCATTCCAGTGAACTTACCACTTGAATGCAACAACTGCACCATGTTCTGTTTCAGCTCAAAAATACCTATAGGCTTCGGTCTGCGAATGTTGGAGGAAACATTAGTCGTGAGTAGGATTTCCACTTCACGAACAGGTCTTGCTGCCATCTCTGTTTGTTAAACATCGTCTTATTGAATTTGTCGGTTCGTATATAGAGTGGCACCCTCTCTTCTTAGCTATTGCAACCTTTGTTCAGGTTTAGGATAGGGTTCAATAACCTTTTTATCTCTTTCTAGCTTTCTGCAAGCACCAACCTATTACCTAAAAATTGACATACCAAGACCAAGCTTTTTAAAACTTAAGAAAAATAAGAATAACACACAAACTATAAATTCACCATAAATTGTCAGTTCCCAGTAACAGCACCAAAAATCTGTTCGTGCTCCGGTGCACACAATCGTGCAAGTAATTCAGTGAATCTTAAGAGCTGGATGTCAAACCCACAAGGACTGGATTTTTAGTGAATTATCAAGTTTAAGTATCGATTCAGAATTCAAAAGTGTTAAATTTTGAAGATTTGAGATTTGTTTCTAAATCTAAGTGTAATAACAAATTTAGGTGAGAAACAATAATAAGAAACATCTAGAGTTAAGGCCAAACATTCATATACAACTTCAATTCACAATAGTTCAACTGTTTGCTTTCATTTGTTGTCTCACAAAATAACTTCCATGTTCATGGTCTTTCGAGCCTCTAAAAAGAATTGAATTAGCCTCACAACTACATCGTTGAGTAGGTATGTAACAACCTAATTCATATACAATTATCTATGTGGAGTGGTTTATGGGGTTAATGCCCCTGGTTATGGACATTCAAACCTATAATCATTTAACCTAACTTGTCCTCACAACTACATCAAAGAGCTGTGATGTGATAATTCCAAGTTAAGTGACTAGCTATCTTCCTATTTTAGAACCAAGCTAGGCGAATTAGGTATATTGCTATCCTAACCGCAAATAATCCCTAAAGGTTTGAACTCACTTCCTACACTCCTAGTTCCATCCTATGTTTTTCTCTTTCGAGTTTGCCTAAGAATAACAAGTTCATTTCAATGGTGATCAAGCATTAAAACGAATAATAACAAAAATGCAAGAGAAAAAACAATGAAAACTTGAGCCAAAAGGAATTTACGCTAATATAATCATGTCATGTGGCCTCAATTCTAGAAAAAGGGTCTTAACAACTCATGATAGTACAAGAATTTATCACAATGGTGGAATTCATGAAAAACAAGAGTGAAAAAAATGAAAGAAAACAAGCCCTAGGTAGAGCTTCCTTCCTTCTCCCTTGGCTCCTCTTTGTGATTCTAAAATAATCCATACCCTAGGTAGAACATTCTTCCTTATCCCTTTGCTCCTATGTATGTTGATAAAATAATCCATGATAATCCAATAAAATAACTAAGCATTTAACTTATAAGATACAAAATTTATCCATGGGAGGACCAGCTCCGTGCCACGATGTCTGCTGTGGTAAGGCAGTGGCATGGCACGGCGCCATAGCGCTGCTATCATTGGAATGGGGTGCTGTCATGGTCACTAGAATATGCCATAGTGCATCTCCTGGCATGGCACGTAGCTGGATGCGGAGCACAAATGGCACGGCGCAGTGCTATCGCGTATAGCTACTTCCTGGCATGCCATCGCGCGCACAGATGCCTAGCTATAGCATGTTGCCTGACGCACAGCTTGCTTGCCGTGGCACGTTGTCTGAGACCCAGTCCTTTCGACGTGGAAAGCTGCTGGCACGACAGCCTCTATTTCTTGGCAACCTCATGCATCTTTTTTGTCATTCATTCTGAGCTTCCTCCTTGTTTGTGTAAGTTCATAATAAGCTTATCTTTTTCACATTTCACTTACAAATACAGGATAATCATGTTGGTTAGTTCATGCACACAAACATATACAAAACACATGAGAATATAGTTTATTTAATTGAAAAACATGACTAAACCTAAGATATAAAATATCACTTGAGCATGTAAATATGCCCAAGATCAGTCGTCCATAAAGAACCAGATGGCATCGCTGCTATTAAGAGCGACCTTAGTTTCCTTTGCTTTGCACTTTCCCTTACTCTTAGAGGAAGCAAGGGTTGTCCCTTTGTTCTGTCGTGTAGAAGAAGACATTTCCTTACAAGACAATGTGAGTGCCACACACACGAATCAAACTCTTTTTCTATATCAAAAAGGATAATAGAAGAAAACAGTTATGCTATGCTAAGGAAATAAAAAAAGAAAAATGGGTTGCTGCAAAATAAAACAATGAATTAAATCAGTAGCAGCACTTTTGCTACACCTGCGTTTTGCAGGTGGGCACCTACGGCCCATATGTGAGTCGCAGGTGAAAGGCAGTAACTCTGTTTTTTGGCATTCCCACGTACTGTGGCATGCAGTTGCCTAATAGAGGATCAATTGAACTCAAATGATTTCCCTCAAATTTTACAAGCAAGTATGAACAAAAGTATTATCTTACAAGTATTCAAACTTCCCTAAAATATATACCACAATATAAATCAACAAACAAGACCAATATAACCACCTAACAACTTCCCTTAAGAAGGACGTTACCCCTTCTATCATCTGGAAATATCAAGTGACTAACCCAAACCACAATCATCCAAGCAAGTTTAACATTTCCCATATTTCTTACAAACACAATAACATTTTCATCTACATTACAAGCACACAAGAGAGATGACGATTTTCCCTTGAGAAAGACGTCACTCTATCAATTATCAGGAAAAATCGGGCGTCTTAAGCAAATGGGTTACTCAGACTTCCCCCCAAACTAATATTTCAAGGAATTATACCACACCCAATAGATATAGCATTAAGAAACAAGAATTCCCACCCATTTGATTTTGCAATCCCGAGATCACCCACAACAACCACGAAATTAAATTTCATATAGAAAAAAAATATTCATTAGGGAAATGGGTAAAACATTAGGCAAGAAAAAGGGAAGCTATCATTCTTGTTACGCCACATATACCATTAAGCTCAAGAATAAAAAGATGAAAGACGAAGAAGCAAACCAAATAGAGTAAGTAGAGATATGAAATTTGAAACTTGGAAGCTTTTCTTTTCACAATAAAGGAACTATCCCAAGCTCTTCTTCTTTTGTGTGGTGTTCTCAAAGGTTGTGATGGTGAAAGAAGGTGAATAAGGGTGGAACTTATAGGGAGGGATAAGGTGAAAACGTGGTGAAATTGATGGGGAATTAATGGGAGAATGTAGGAAATTGAAATGGTGGTTGAGGATTTAAGGAAATGGAAATGTAGGGTACAAAATGGGGGTTTTGGAAAGTGGAGGAGAATTTGAAGAGATATGGGGTGGACTTGGGTTGGGTTGGTAAACAGAGTCGATCTACTTTTTAAATTTTACCTTATGCCTTCACTTGCACTGAACCTGTGGCCACAAATCTGAATATGCGAACTGTAGTTCAGATGCAAGTAGCCTTAACTTTGCCTAGTGCACTATTTGGAATGTCCGCTGCACCTGCATTTCGCAGATCTACACTATGTCTCACAAGTGAAACGCAGGTCATTTCCATTTTTTGGACAATCTTTTCCCAGGTGTACTTCCTCTATCCTGTGCTACACCTGCGTTCTGCTGGTCTATACCTACATTTCGCAAGTGAGGCACATGTCCTCCTTCTTTTTCCATGCATTCTGGACCAAACCTGTACTCTGCAGGTTGGTACATGTGAATTCTCTATTTTCTCCATCTTGTTCACAATCCAATCCTCCTACAAAACAAAAACAAAAAAGATGTGAAGTAAAAAAATAAATTTAAGGATACTTGAGTTGCCTCCATGAAGTGCTTGATTTAACATCACGGCATGACAGTTTCTCCTCACAATGGAATCACTCATTTGGAGGTTTTTCCTCCACCTCAAGATCATTCACTTTCTCCTCTTCCTTATTCATCATAGCTATCACTTAGCATTCATTGGGTGGTTTCATAAGTTGGCACATATTGAATGTCACTTCGTCACCACCCACTCAGAACTTCAGATCTAAGCTCAACATATCCTAGAGCTCGCGCGGTGGCCAGGAATAGTCATCTAAAGTTAATGGGCACCTCAATATCCATATTGCAATCCAACACAACAAAGTCGGTTGGAAGGATGAATTTGTCTACCTTGACCAACACATCCACAAATATTCCCAAAGGGTGCTTTATAGATAAATAAGCCATAAGCAACCTCATTGTTGTAGTCTTGGGACTTTCCAATCCTAGATTTTTGAAGATAAAAAAGGGAATCAAATTTTTTCTTGCCCCTAGGTCACAAGGAGTTTTGTTGAACATATACACCCTAATGGTGCAAGGAATAGTGAATTTTCTAGGATCATCCCTTTTAAGTGCAAGGTTCCTTGCCATCACTAAGACGACACCTCCACTGTGCTCGCATCCATGACTCCTTTCTTTTTCAAAAGATCCTTTATGAATTTGGCATAACCCAACATTTAGAGCAGTGCATCTACCAGCGGTATGTTGACGGACAACTTGCTAAATGTATTGATGAACTTCTTGAATTGGTTTTCCTGTTTCTTTTTGGTTGACTACTTAGGGTAAGGAGGTGGAACTCTAGGCGCTTGTCCTTTAGCATTGGGGGCCTTTTCACCCTCTTCAACATTCACATCTTTAGGAGGAGTCTAAACATCTTCTTCCTCAAGCACTTTTTCATTCTCAACCCAATTAGGTGCATTTGGAACCTCCTCACTTAAGTTTTCTTCACTTAGTTTAGAACCAAGAACTACCTTGGGCTTATCACCCGCATTAGTAACAACCTTCCTGCACCTTGTGACAATAGCCATGTAATGGGCATCATTCTTTGAATTGGGCAAGGGTCCGTGTCTCGGACCCTCCCCCTCTGAGATGGGCTCCGTGACACACCCGTAAAATGGTGCTTTGGGGTCCTTTCCATGAACCCCTTGCCCACCGCCCAAATGTTATGTATATTAAGTGGATTCAATTTGTTTTATTTCATATTAACATATCCTCATCCAAGAGAAGAGAGAACCCATGATTTTCATCAAAATTTCCTCCGATTACGCTAGTAAATGCAATCCAAATTCAAATTAACTTCAGATATTGAGCTCTAAGCCTACAGGGAGTATTAGTACAGAGTTATTTTCTTGAAATTCACCTAGAAAATTGTAACCCCGCCAAGTAGAAGTTTTCAGAATTGCTCCAAATTGATTCCTATACAGCCAAAGGCTTCAAGTAAGCATTTCTCCCTTTTGAATTCTCAGGAAATTATATGTTTTTGGCCGTATTTAGTTAAGTTGAAGTATAGTTAATATTAGTTTTATAAGTTATCGTTTCTATTGAATTTAATACTGAAAGTAGTCTCATTCTCCCAGTAATATGATTACAGTTGGAAAGGGCTATTGAATACAAATTGAAACTTACCAGTTAATCAGAAATCAGTGATCGAGGTATGTTAAGGCGAATTCCTTCGGCAAGTTAATTTCTTTAGTATTGTAATTCAGTTTGAATCCCAGTAAGAGAGCCAGAAGTATATCTATTGTGAATAGCTATTTCTATTAGTTTAAACTAGTACTTATGTTTAGTTTGGGATTAACTTTTCCTTGTATAGCCTTCCATAACAAATCCCAGGGTCACTAGCTGTGTCGACGCCCTCCGGGGGCTAGATGACATCGTTACAAGGAGTGGTATACAGTCCGCGAGGGATGCAGATGGGGTCCGAGGGCCTCATACAGTCTATTCCATGGCTGGACTATTATATGTAATATCGGCACCACACCCCCATCGATCCTGGTGCCCGAGGTGCAGATATTAGGAGTCCACTAGACTCAGACAGAGTTAAAGTTCAAGGGCTGAGCGGGCTCAGTTGCAGACCCAGGGGACTGGTAGGATGGCTATAGTTATTAGATGACTCAGTGTGACCTTTTTAGAGGTATATAGATTAAAGTGTACTCGCTAGGTCTTATAGGGGTCTCGGGTGGGTTATTTTGTGCCGGTTGTACCTTTCGGCTTATGGGGGCCAAGTAAGGTTCTTGTTTGCATTAGTACTGATAGATTAGATAGTAGGAACTTTAGCTATTCAGGTAGTATCTCTATTATTTTCATTCAGTTACTTTCAATTACCTTTCAGTTCATTCAGTTATTTACAATTACTGCCTTTCATATTAAGTACATATTGTATTGATGCCCTTTTTATGGAAGTGCGTTACTTGCCTGTAGGTGCAGATAGACGCAGTTCAGGACCTTTCTAGTAGCCAACCATGGTTAGCAGTGCAGTTGGCTCCTCTCCTCCGGAGCTAACAGTTAGAAGGTTTACTCTTTTGATTGTACAGTTTATGGGTAGGTTGGGGTCCTGTCTCAACCATTATATCACTCCTAGAGGCTTGAAAATTATTTTATATTCCCTGTGGTTAGTTGTTTCTGGTCTTGTGGGGCCCATGTATGCTTTATTTTACGTATTAGCCATGTGGGGCCTTGTTTAGCTGTTAGTTAACGGCCTTGTCGGCCATAGCTTAGTTTAGTGTAGGATTTACTTTATAGTTATAACTAGATACTATAGTGGTCTTGTTGGCCCGCATAGGATTCCCTGCTATTAATTGTTTCTAGTTAGTTGTTCCCTTTTATAGGTGGCTATAAGGCCTTGTCGGCTGGGGGCTGTGTTTATAGCCGAGATATAGCCTGTTGTTTTCTTGATATAAAGATTAGGCATGCACTAGAAGTTTATAAGCTCAGTCAAGTCAGCTCAGATCCTAGTAGGGCACCAAGTGCCAGTCATGCCTCCCATGGCTGGGCATGACAAACTTAGTATCAGTGAAGGTTGTATCACAAGGAGTCTCCAAGCCATGCTAAGTAGAGTCTTGTCTATGGATGTGTTGTGCACCACATTCTATAGACAAGAGGCTACGAGGCATGATAGTATGGTTACTCTTCCTTCTCGTTCAATCTTTCTATAGAGCTGTAAGATATAGGATTGAGTCCCTAAGCTTACCATATTCTTCTTGTCTACAGAGAAATGTCAGAGATACGATAGACCACGACTAGCAGGAAGTTGGACGTCGCAGCAGGAGAGGGCACTATCCGGGTTCCCCAGTCAGAGTCAGCCCGATCAGAGGGCGACAGAGAGACTCCATCTTAGTCTACCCAGCAGTCTCCACCCTGTCAAGAGCTTCCAGAGCGGCAGATGCGTTGGTACCACCAGCAACAGTCTCTGTACAGATACCATTAGACCATGAGGTTAGGAGTGTTGTCCTTATGCTAGCTTAGATGATGGATGCGCAGCGTCAGTCAGAGGCAACTATGGTTGCCGAATCTTCAGGAGGACCTAGCAGTTTGAGGCTCCAAGAGTTTCTCGCACTGAGTCCCCCGCAGTTCACTGGGACGGACCGAGATAAGGACCCTCAAGACTTCCTAGACCAATTAAAATGGATCTTCAGGGAAATGCATGCCACACCTGCGGAGTCATTTGAGTTAGTGGTATTTCGGTTGCGGGACATAGCAGTATTATGGTACGAGAGTAGGGAGAGGTTTGGAGGTAGAGATGTTACCCCTCTGACTTGGTCCAGTTTTTCAGAGGCCTTTCTGGACCACTATTTGCCATGAGAAATTCGACAGGCCCAGGTAGATCAATTTCTGCATTTGAAGCAGGGTCGATGAGTGTTTGAGAGTATGCTATAAGATTAGACTCCTTGGCTCAATATGCACCTAATTTTGTAGATACGATGTCAGCCAGGGTGCACCGTTTCATTATGGGGCTATTCCCAAAGTACGTAGAGACTTGTATTACGGGTACTCTGCGAGAGGACATAGATATTGCCCGTGTTCAGACATTTTAAGAATATTGAGGGAATTAGATAGCGGTAGTGGGAGATAGAGAGGGAAAATTAGGATCAATGTCCCAGGGCTAGACCTAGTGACACTCAGGCGGAGTTTCAGTGCAGACCTAGGCCGCGACTATCAGGCAGACCACCTAGACCCCCTTCTCTACAGCAGCATCAGGGTGGTAGAATAGGTCGTCGGGGCAGTTGAGACCCGATGAGAGATCACAGCCATTGGGTTCGCAGCAGCAGAGAGGTTTAGAGAATAGTAGATTCACCATGCCACCCTGCCCTATCCGTAGTGCATGTCATCCTGGGCATGCAAGTATGGTTGTTCGGTGTGTTAAACTTGTTGACAGGAGGGTCACCTGATGAGAGATTATCAAGCCAGGGGTCAGAATGATCAGGACCAATAGGACTGATCTTCAGTAGGGTCACGTGCCCCAGCATCTCTAACAGGGCGTAGGCCCTCAACTCCAGCCAGTAGAGGCCGAGGCAGGTTAGGGGCATCTAGCTCAGGCACCGGACCAGATCGTACTTATTCTTTACCGGCGCGACAGGAGTCAGAGTCTTTGTCGGATGTGGTGATAGGTATGCTAGACATTTTCTCTTATTATGTTTATCTTTTGATAAACCCAGGTTCCACTTTGTCCTATGTGACGCCACTAGTAGCCCGAAAATTCAGTATCACGCCAAAATTACTTCAGCGACCTTTTTCAGTTATAACACCCCAAAAACTTTTTGGTGTCATTTGATGTTTTATGCTATTTTAGGGAAAGTACGGGTTGTATATTGGTCGTAGGCGTCAAGGGAAATGTATACGATCAAAAAACCAAAGAGTATGTGAAATTCATAAGTAAAGGTGAACTTTAAATGACCATATCTCCCAATATATAATGAATTAGGAGCCTCACAACCTATCAAATTAAATGCCTTTGAGTCATGTTTTAAGAAAATCAAACCTCTTGTGAATCGGAGTTTGGAGTAAAACGTTATGGGCATTTTACTGAACCATCACGAGCGGTGACGCGGGCATGACGCCCTAGCGCCTCCACCGCCCTACTTCTTAAAATCTGATTTTTCCCTTGTATAAAATATTTTTAGATAAATATAAATAGACCAGCTTGATAAGGATTCCATTTCTCTCTCAATTCCAGTAGATAGGACAAAGAAAGTCAAGGAGGAACATCAAGCAAATTTCAAGAAAATCACAAGATAAGTTGAGATTACCTTGCCAAGTATGTTAGGGGCTGTGTTGGAGCTCCTTTTGGGCAAGGTTTTGAAGATGTTTTTCTGTGTTTCAAAATCTATTTGGACTTCCTATATATCCATCTATGAGTAGGTGTTGAATCAGGAGAAAAGGTAAGGATTTCTCCCCTTTTAAACCTCTCAAATTGCAAAGCGAAAATCTGGAAATTGGCAGCAAAGTGAGCTGCCGATGGACTATTTGTTAGATGAGTTTTTCTCTTTTTCCTTAGGATTTTTCGCTGTTTCTTTTGATGGAATTATACTTCATATTGAGGGATAGAATCACAGAAAAACTACGGTAAAATTTCCTCTGTTTTTTCCCTCAAAAGATAGTGAAAATTAGTTGAGAAAATGGCTAAATGTTGTTGATGTTTCCGTGTGTTGTTGTTGCTATTTTGACTGCCTATGGTTAGTTATGTTGGCTGCATTTTTTTGATATAGATTAATCTTGTTGTTTTCCTATAAAACTACTGGATTAAGGAGGTTGAAGGCTAATCATTGAGATAGGAAATCAGCTAGGGAAAAGCTCATTGGAGATTCTTTTAAGCACGATTCGTGTTTTGTGAATCGAATGAGACAGAAACCTATTTAAAAGTATTGAGGCAGTATGTTAAGCTTCATTTAAGCTTTAAAGTCCCATGTTTTATTGAGGATAAATGTTAAGATTATGCCTAGCCGAAGTGAGACACCTAAAGTGTGATATTGTGTTGATTGTT
Source organism: Datura stramonium (assembly GCA_018107945.1). Lineage (NCBI taxonomy): Eukaryota > Viridiplantae > Streptophyta > Magnoliopsida > Solanales > Solanaceae > Datura > Datura stramonium. Next base: position 253,707 of record JACEIK010001421.1, read on the forward strand.
GTCGTAGCTGTACATTGAGTTGGAGACCCCTCAGCATGGGCATTGTTAGCTGGTCCTTACTGTATGTCATGCGTATATATATGTGATGTTAAATGTGTTTAAAGGTCTGGTTTTTATCTGAAATTGGTGAAAGAGCCGAGATGAGGACATGTAAACGATTTTAAGCCACGTCAAGACGTCCAAAGACATTGAGGGTAAACGAGCTAACCGAATTAGGATTACCTACTTATGGTTGTCCTTTATCTTATGTGTACATTATGAAATATTTCTAGCCAAGGGGAGATTTCCTAGTCCCTTTACCTTAAGCCGAACGACAAGCTAGCAAGTTTCTGAGCTCTAATGTCCCTTGGAGACGATCTATAAATTTTTTTGAAACTATTAGGTTATCCGTAGTTCCTTATGATTTATACAAGTGCTTAATACAGGCATTTAAGTTCTTTTTTCTATCTTTACATGTTATATGTACTCAGTTCAAGTTATGCATTACGAAGGAGGCCTTTGCAGGCGACATGTTTAGTATTCATAATTTCTATGTTGTATGTATTGAGCTGGTCCAGTATAAGTAGTATCGGCTCCATTTATGATTTTGTCTAAGCTTTATTGACTTTACCCCTACGTGGTACACCGACTGGAGGTCTTGTTATTTTACCCCGGTGTGGTACACTGGCTGGACGGAGTTTACCCCCGTATGGTACACCGACTGGAGGCATTATTATTTTTACCTCGGTGTGGTACACTGGCTGGACGGATTGTATATAGATTTTATGGTCGGTTGTCTGCTAACATTTCAGTTAAAGTCTTTGTTGTGCATTAGATGGTTTCATTTATACTTCAATAATGAGTTATTGTCAGGTTTCTATTTGCAAGATTTTGGGTTATTACCACTCCTTATTTCTGGCCTAGTTATCAATTTTTTCATACATGTTTATAGTTTTCAGCCTTACATACTAGTACATTTTATTCGTACTAACGTCCCTTCATATTGGGACCCTTCCTGCAATCGTGTTGCAGGTATAGGCCGAGGCTCAAATCATTGGATGTAGTAGAAGCCAGATTTCAGCAGAATAGTGGTATGCTCCTCTCTTCTAGGAGCCATGTCCTAGTTTGGACTATTTTCAGTTTTGTGTACAGCATGGGTAGGCCGGGGNTCAGCCTTAGTGTTACATTTATAGATGCTATATAGCCGGCTTCTCGATCGACCATGAATCGAGTGCTAGTTGCGCCCTACCCTAGTTCTGGGGCGTGAAAAACTTTGTATCAGAGCAAAGTCATGTCTAGTAGAGTCTTTCTTATGGGTATGTTATGCACCATACTTATAATCAGGAGGCTACAGGACATTTAGGAATTGTTTCACTTCTTTTACTAGTAGTTCGTGCTATAGGTCGAGGTCATAAGTACTGTGATATCTAAATCATGTTATTGTTTCAGACTATGCCTGTGACAAGAAAGATGACTACAAGGGTGATTGGCACAGTTGTTGGGGAGGGTACTAGTCTCCCTCCAGTGGATCAGAGAGACAGGTCAGAGGCTCAGAGTGAATCTCCTGCCCCAAGTATTACAGTTCCTCCCGCACCGACCAGAGCAATGGCAGGTAGACCTCCAGCTCCTCCCACACCAGCAGTACTTGAGGGTAGTAGAGTGGCAGACCCTTCCACGCCTGTGGTACCTCCAATTGTTCCAGAAGGACGGAGACTTGAGGGAGTTGTTCAACTGATGGCTCGTATAGCCGCAGGTCAAGAGCAACGATTGGAGGTGATGGAGCGACATAGAGGCCAAACAACTGAGAATTCCAGGTCCCGCGAGTTCTTGAGTTTGAGCCCTCCTATATTCACCGGATCATACTCGAGCGAGGATCCTCAGGACATTATCGATTAGACTTATAGGGTGTTAAAGGTGATGCGAGCTACAACGAATGAGGAAGTAGAGTTGGCGCCCTTCAGACTACGTGATGTGGCCATATTGTGGTATGAGGCTTAGGCTCGATCCAGAGGAGCTGATGCACCACCAGCTGAGTGGGAAGAGTTCTCTGAGGCCTTTATGCGCCATTATCTACCTCGGGAGATTCAACAGGATCGAGCTGAGCAGTTTTTCAACCTAGAGAAAGGAAGTATGAGTTTGCATGAGTATTGTCTTCGGTTTAATTCTCTTTCCAGGTATGCTCCTCACATGGTTCAGACGATGGAGGATAGAGTTCATCAGTTTGTGTTAGGGTTGGGGCTTCATATAGTTCTAGATTGCTTGGGGGTATCTACTCAAGAGCACATGGACATTTCACGAATTCAATCTTTCGCCTAAAGGGCAGAGGATTTAGTTCGTCACTTATGGGATACTCGGAGACAGCGGGAGCAATGAAAGAGAGCTAGGATTGTGGGTCCTTACAGAGGGCCGCAGGGTGACCCAGGGGCTCGGTCATCCAGGAGGTCAGTTAAGCTAATAGGGAGTTCCCCACCTCAGTTTCCGGGACAGAGAAAGGACCAAGGCCCAGCTCCATCTAGCTCTCGACGATAGGAGTGGGCCGGGCAGAGGCGACCACCATTTCCGCCTTTTCCCCAGTGTGGGAAATCTCATTCAAGTCAGTTTCCTAAGGGGAGGAATGTATTTTATCATTGTGGGAAGCCAGGGCACTTATGGGGGATTGTTCAGATAGGGTCGAGCCGGATTATGCGCAATCAGTGGTTGCTTCATCATCCTCCGTTCGACCTCCCAGATCTGATCCTTAGCTAGCAACAGGCCGTGGTAGAGGCAGAGGGAGAGAAGCTTCTAGTTTTGGGGAAACCCAGAATCGATTTTATGCTTTGGGCAGTCGACAAGACCAGGAAGCTTCACCTGATATTGTTACAGGTACTTTGATTATTTATTCTCGTGCAATATATGTCTTACTTGACCCTGGTTCTACACTCTCTTATGTCACACCATTAGTTGTGAGTCAGTTTGGGATAGTCCCTGAGTTATTATCTATACCATTTGCTGTTTCTAGGCCAATTGGCGAATCTGTGTTAGCGAGACGAGTTTACCGAAACTTAGCTATGTGATAGATCAAACTTAGCTGATCTAGTTGAGCTTGAAATGGTTTCTTTTGATGTCATTTTGGGTATGGATTGGTTGGAAGCATGTTATGCTAATGTTGATTGCAGAGTTAAGGTTGTCAGATTTAATTTTCCCGGTGAGCCAGTCCGGGAATGGCAAGGTGATGCCGCTATGCCTAAAGATAAGTTTATTTCATACCTTAAGGCTCAAAAGTTGATATCCAAGGGTTTTATTTCTCACTTGGTTCGGGTTAGAAACTTGGAATGTGAGCCTACGACTCTCCAGTCAATTCCTATTGTAAATGAGTTCCCTGAGGTCTTTCCAGAGGATTTTCCTGGAATTCCTCCTGAAAGAGAGATAGATTTTGCTATTGATCTACTTTTAGGTACTCAGCCAATATCGATCCCTCCTTACAGAATGGCTCCAGAAGAGCTAATTAAAGGAGCAACTGAGAGATCTTCTCGAGAAGGGATTCATTCGACCTAGTGTATCGCCTTGGGGTGCACCAGTGCTCTTTGTGCAAAAGAAAGATGGGTCGTTAAGAATGTGTATCGAGTATAGGAAGCTAAATAAGGTTACGATTAAGAATAGGTACCCACTTCCCAGGATTGATGACCTATTTGATCAGTTATACGGTGCCAGATACTTCTCAAAGATTGATTTGAGATCCGGGTACCATCAGTTATGGGTTAGGGAAGTTGATATCCCCAAGACTGCTTCAAGACTAGATATGGCCATTATGAGTTATTAGTGATGTCATTTGGTCTTACTAATGCCCCAGAACCTTTTATGGACCTGATGAATCAGGTGTTTAGGCCTTTTCTTGATGTATTTGTGATCGTCTTCATTGATGATATTTTGATTTACTCGCGATCCGAGGCCGAGCATGTAGGTCATTTGAGAGTAGTATTACAGACTCTACAGGAGCACAGCTTATATGCTTAATTTTCTAAATGTGAATTTTGGCTAACATATGTGGCTTTCCTTGGTCATGTAATTACAGTTGAAGGTATAAGAGTGGATAGTCCGAAGATAGAGGTAGTAAAGACTTGGCCCAAACCCTCGAATCCTACAAAGGTTCGCAGCTTTCTGGGGTTAGCAGGTTATTATCGCCGATTTGTGGAAGGTTTCTCTACAATCGCAGCACTATTGACAAAGTTGACTCATAAAGCATCTAGTTTCAGTGGACAGAGGCATGTGAGCGAAGTTTTCACGAATTGAAGGATAGGTGTTGCGCTCCAGCGCACACGCAAGTGCACGCGGTTGTACAAGTAATATAGTGGACCTTTTTAAGAAATGGAATTTCGAACACACAGGGACTAGTTCAGCGAATTATCAAGTTCAAGTGTTAGTTAAGAAGTCGGTTTTAGAAAGTTTTCAATAAATTATAATTAAATCTTAGTGGTGACATGAAATAATCTGGAAGCAATACAAAACAAACCTAGAGTTAAGGCCGGATAATAATGCAATGCTACAATTCATAATGGGTTAAGTATGAAATTATCAATTGTTGTCTCACATAATTGGAATTGCATGTTCACGGTCTTCCGAACCTCTAAACACGACAAACTAGCCTCACTACTATATCGTTGAGCGAGGATGTCATTTCTAGTTCATGGGCAATTCACTACGTGGATGTGGTTTATGGGGTTTATGCCCTTGATTGGGGACTTCTATACCTCCAACCATTTAACCAAACTTAGCTTCAAAACTACTCCTAAAAGTGGTGGAGTACAATTCTAAGTTGGTGTCTTTCTATCTTCCCATATTATCAACCAAGCAAGGTAAATTAGCTATATTCCTATCCTAACCACAAATCTTATCAAAACACAAGAACTTGCTTCCTACATTCTTATGTTCTTGCCTAGGTTAACTCTTCCAAGATTCCACCCAAGCTTGACCCACTTGTTTTCATGGTGATCAAGCAAAAAAAACAATAATAAATATTGTAATACAAAACAACAACTAACAACTCAACCCAAAATGAATTTAAGCAAATACAATCATATCCATGGACTCAACCCTAGATGGAGGGTTCTAGCCACCCATGTTTGTACAAATACTCAAAACCATGTTTAGAGTAGTTTACT